>JAKTXQ010000546.1:0-13074 GCA_030582995.1 Candida maltosa
GAGAAAAAAAAAAAACAAAAAAAAAAAAAAAAAAAAAAAAATTTGAAGAAGTGCAACTATACTTTTGATGAAGAAGAAAAAAATTTTTTTTTTCCCACTATGTTCACGTGACAGGATTCTTTTCTTTGTTTCTTTTTTTTGGTTGATACAGAAAAATATTGGTGATGTATTTTTTTTCATTTCATTCATTCATTCATTAACGAACTAACCATGGATTCTTTTGATACAGCTAATCAATTATCGCAGATGTTGCGTGGATTGACTCCTCAGTTACAACACTTGCAGAAAACCGTATACTTTGCATTGAAAAATTCAGATAAGGAAGATTACTTATTGTCAACCATATTGGATGTGATTAAAGATAAACAATTGGACACGAATGTTAAATCAAATATATTCCAGTTTATGGAATTACTAATTCATGAATCATTCAATCAATCTAGGTATAATTTATCATATGTACAAGGTTTGAAAGAAAATTTGCCATCAATAGTATCTCAAGTCACAGTCAACAAGTCCAATTTGCACAACACCTACTTTAGTTTATGTAATATATCAAAGTGTTTTAAAGTGGATTGTAAAGAATATGTTGAAAATTTCCATTCCGATCTATTGTCTCCAAATGATCTTGAAAATATAGACAAAAACGAAGATTTTGTGGAATCTGAATTAACTGATGGTGAACCGTTGATATTATCATGGAAAATACTATTACAAAGAAAGAGACAGAGTCAATACGATCGAGCTAAATTGTTGAAACATACCGAAGCAATTGATGAAATTGTGGATGAGGAACAAATATTCGCCATTAGAGACAAATCGAATCCGAAAGCTCCAAATTTACTATCGAAGCGACTGATACTTGCACGAATGGAAGATGATAGAGAAGCACACAAACGATCGAAAGAAAATCTTTGGATGGTTAATAGAGATCAAGCAAAGGGGAATTTTGTCACAGAGGATGAGTTTATAGAACATTATTGGAATAGATTTCAACCGTTAAATGAAGAAGAAAACAAAGAATTTTTAACTTCGTTGCTGGATTTGAATGAAAGCGTAAAATATAGCTACAAAGATAAATACTAGCTTTGACTATTTAATATACGGAGCAATTCGTTAATACCGCTAACACCATACGTGGCCGCCGTTTTGGTTTCCCCGTTGGTCGAAATTAAGGAGACGGTTAAAACCTGTTCGAAATCTTTCTTCAACTTGTTAACAAATTCATAGTTTGATTCGTCGATGGATGTTAAACCGCCACTGTAAATAATACCACTAACGTCGTGTTCCTGTGGTAAAACTTCATTATTTTTAATGGCTTGCTGGAATTCACCGATATGGGAAACAACATAATCTTGATCACGGTCTGAATTGTAACAAGATAAGACAAGGCGAATTGCTTTCAAATTGATTTGATTTTTCTGTACAATAACCAGATTTCTTACCAAAGTTGCATGTATACACTCATCCTCGAATAATGTATTAATATGTTGAATAGTTTCACCCATAGCATCCAATGACCTTTGACGATCTTCTGTAAAAGATTTGCCAGCATGGAATCGAAGAGTGGCATCTTGAACTTCACAAAATGAGCCTGGTAATCTTTCCACTTTGGAATCAATAACTTTTTTGATTTCCGGCATCCAACTGTCCAATTCTTTTTGGTTGACTAAAGAGATCCATTTTTTAGACCCAATTAATTTAACAAAACTACCATTCTCGGCAATAAGACCGATTTGAGGATGTCTTTTGAACATAATATCCAAGTCCGGTCTCTGTAGATACGACAACAAATAAACAAAAGTATTTGTAGATTCAACTAAATCAGTCAACAGTTTAACCAACCTGGTAGGTTCAACGACATTAACTTTGCCAGTTCTCAAACCCGTGTTATTTCCTCTGGTACTTGCACTGGAAGACGTAATTTCTAATGCCAAAAAAATCAATTTCTTACCGTTGGCATGGATAAATTTCCCAAATACTGTGCTGGTAAAAGGAACCAAATTACAACTTCTTGCATGATCCACATTCCATGAACGATCAATTGTTTTCATACAATCTTGAACCCAATGTTTGGAATCACGTGTGAGAACAATTTCATAACAATTTTCCCAACGTGTCTTTTTCTCTTCAGGGGACATGGTTAACAGTTGTTTGAAAATTTCAGAAAATTTTTTAAGATCCCATGGATTGATTAAAAGAGCACCTTTACCTTTACACAGCAATAAATTAGATGACCCAGTGAATTCTGAAAGCATCAATGGTGATTTTTTATCTTCCGAAGCAGTAATAAATTCGTGACAAGTCAAATTCAACCCTTCTCTCATTGACCCAACCACGAAGACATCGGCTTCGCATTGTAATGCTAAATATTGATCAAAATCAATATCTCTTTGTAATAAAACCACAGGTTGGGTAACGGAAATATTTTCCGGTAATGCATTGATTCTGGAAACAATTTTCATAACTTCCAGTTCATAATCAGGGTCACTGGCGGACCCCATGCAGATTTGAATGAATACGGTGCTTTCAATATAACCAGGATTATTTATCAAAAACATTTCATATGCTAATAGTTTTTGCTTGATCCCTCTTAGCTTATCTAGCTTATCCCTACTAAGAATCAAATGTTGGTCCTTCCACCTCTCTTTGATTAGTTGTCTCCATTCGTTGACTTGATCACTATGAACAATTTCGTTGACCGAGGCGGCATCAATACCAACAGGTATCGTTGTGGTTACAGTAAAGTTACCTTCGTAACTCACTCCTAATTCATTGGTATCGGCCAATAATAGACGATTACAAGTTTGTAAAAAATGACGAACGTATTCATTAGTTTGGAAACCAATACAGTTGGCACCTAACATACCTTCCAATAATTCGTTTCTTTGGGCAAAGCAACGGAACACTTCCGAGGAAGGGAAGGAAACATGCAAGAAAAATCCAATTTTCGCAGTAGGTAACTTTTCCCTGACCATTTTGGGGACAAGTAATAAATGATAATCATGAATCCATACTTTGGTTTCCTCATCTTTCAACTGGTCATACGTTTCCACAATTTTATCGGCAATCAATTTATTCATCAACACATAATGTTCCCAAGAGTGGTCCTCGAAAGCTTTCGACTTAGGATCATCCGGGATTTGGTAATGCAAGGTAGGCCATAATATTTGTTTACAGAATGATTTATAATGACCTTCGAAAGTCACGTCATCGGGGAAAACGGCTTCGCAATCATATTCTTTGGACAACTTATCGGCAATGTCCAGTTTGACTCGTGACGAGACTTCATCACTTGGCATTGATATCACTCCAACCCATTTTACTTCATCTATGATTCCAGATTCCGTGGCTATGTTTACCGCTTTGGTTAATGAACCATTCCCGTTTTCGGTATGATCAACAGTCCAAGGAGCAGTATCAAAAATATTTTTCGGGGAAACAAATTGTGATTCAACACTTGGTTTCGAAAATCCTCCAAATGGAGCCAATTTGGATTTACCATGGACCATGTCATTAAAATTTTGGTCAAAATCATCTTCCAAACTAGATGGTATAATCACTGTACTATCAATAGTTCCATCTTCGGATAACAACGAGTTGGCACTGCTATTTGCATGGAAAGTGAATAATGCTTTGTTGAATGATCCACGAGAACGATTTGGTGGTGGAAGTGGTGGAGCCAATGTTTGACCTAAATTTGGAGTTGAATTTGCTAAATTGACTTGTGATCTGCTGATGCCGGGAAGTCCCATACCTTCCGATGGTTTCTTGGCATCAACAACTGAGCTGTCCATTTTGTTAATTCTTGATTTTGGTTGGATGAATTGATGTTCTGACTTAGCCGATGCTCGTCGATTATAGAAAAACCCTTCAGGGGTATCTGCTCTTTCAAATTTCTTGTTATCAGACGGAATCCCTCCTGGTCTCGATTGTGGAGTTGGTTGCTTGGATAATGAAGGAAGAAGGGACAATTGAGTTGATGAAGCTGTTGTAGATGGTGAGGAAGTCGATTGGGGTAAATCAAAACTGGCTGCATCTTGTTGTAAAGATTCTAAATCCGATGATTCAACCTGGAAATGCACAGTATAAGGAAGAAACCTGGTGACGGCTGTTAGTATATTAATCTATAGGGATCAGTAGATATACATTTATACATACAATGATGCTATAATCACAGTCATGATATATCAATTGATTATTAAAAAAAAAACTAAGGAGGAATATGAAGACAAGGAAAAAAAAAAAATTATTATTATTGTATTATTATATTTTTTTTTCTTGCTAACAAGGAGAGGGAGAGAAAGAAAGAAAGAAACAAAGGAAAAATAGTTCATTCTGTTTTATTCTGTACATTTTTATACAGTTGGCACAAAAATTTCGACTTAAAAATTCCCACGCCCCCTTTGATTTTAGCAACAACAACCTCCAAAAAGAACAACAACAAAAAAAAAAATTATTTTGACATCTATGCAACAATCGTTTCCATATCTTCATCTTCTGATGAAATATCTGATACTTCTTCTGCTTGTAGATCTTC
Organism: Candida maltosa; assembly: GCA_030582995.1. Taxonomy (NCBI): domain Eukaryota; kingdom Fungi; phylum Ascomycota; class Pichiomycetes; order Serinales; family Debaryomycetaceae; genus Candida; species Candida maltosa. The sequence continues at coordinate 4,541 of JAKTXQ010000546.1, forward strand.
AAAATGGATATTTAACTCATCCTCTAATTTTGTTTCCACTGTTTCGTTGTGGTTGTTGTTGTTGTTTTCTTTTTCGTTTTCCACTAGAATCAAAGACTTAGGTTCTCCATCTTCTGCAACATCAAAATTCAATTCATGGTCATGTTTTATTTCATCCTCACTTTCACTTTCACTATCACTGTGTAATTGATTCAAAGTTGGGAAACTAAAAGCGATTTCATTTTGATGTTGTTGTGACTCTTGCTCACGACGTGCTTGCTCGTCTTCAAGTTGCTTGATCTTTTCTTTTTTGACCTTTTCCGCCATTCGTACTGATGCTATCACTTCTTTGAACCCGTTGGATATTATATCTTTGAAATATTGGTTGACTTCTGGGGTTGCGGTTTTAGTAGCATATGGTGAATAGTACGTTTCGGCTTGCATAAACACATTATCTTCTCTAGCCTTGTATTTATTTCTTTTCTTTTCTTCTCTTCTTTCCAACATTTTCTTCCTCTTTTGTGCATACTCCACGATATCAAATTTCAGATCTGTAGACGGCACGCCTGGTTGTTGTTCTTTTTGTTGTGGTTGTTCAACTTCTGGTTTTGGTTCGGGTGATTTCGGAGATGGTAAACTTTGGGGTAGTTTTTCCAATTCTTCTTCAAACTTTTGTTTCCATTCAACTTCGTCATTTTCAATCAATTTGTATAATGACTGTTCTGTCATTCTCGACTCTTCAACTAATTTGACTCTCAATTGTTTCAAATCTGATAATGTTTCCATATACTCTGGCGTCGATTGGTATGTATAGTCAGGAGGCAAATCTGGCAAATATGAAGGTATGTAATTTGGTTTGACATTCATTCGGGGCACCAATTCCGTGATGGCGGATTTCTCGAAAAATGGACGAGATTCATCTTTCAATGGTTCTTCTTCTTCTTTTCTATCTTTTGATTTCTTTAACGTTTCGGCAAGTTCTTTTCTGTAAGGAAATTTCTTACTTGATTCTATTTCATCGATTAAATCACTTGGATGGATATTGTTTAACTTTAATAATAATTTGGTGTCTGACAATGATGGCTGGTGTCGTCTTTGAATTCTGGTGTAACTTGCCAAGTCTGTTGATAGATCATGAATAAATTGTAACGTTAGTTCAGTAAGTTGATCAAGGAATTGTTGTGAATAACCACATCCTTTCGATTCAACGATTGCGCCTATAGTTTGCTCGAGTATAATATCCATTGCCCTGTTTCTTTACCTTCCCAAGAGTTTTTTGGTTATTTTTTTTTTTTCCGCAATTGTTTTTTTTTTTTCATTTTTCTGGTTCTCCTAAAAAGTACAATTATTATGTTCACACTATTAACTTACACATTTTTTTATCTAATTGCCACCCAACAAGTATTCAATGGCTCCTTGTACACTACCACCGGTTCTTCTTAACGCCTCTACGTTTCTATCAAAATCATAAAATCCCATATCGTTCAATTGTCTCAATTGGTTTTCGTATCTTTCTTCCGGCGGTCTGTTGTCAACAGGAGCAGCAGGTACACCGCCAGCTCCGGCTCCGGCTCCGGCACCTCCAAATAAGGCCAGCATATCGACTGGTGGAACACCATTTGGAAATAAACTAGCAAAAGGATTAGCATTTGCGTTAGCATTGGCATTTGCGTCAGCATTTGTAGTAGCATTTTCTTCTTCGCCAGTAGTAGGATTGGCGCCAGGTGCTGGGAACGCATTTGCTTGGCCGGCTTGACCTCTTCCCATTTCCATCATGCTTCTCATCATTTGTGGGTTAGAAAGCATTTGTCTGAAAAATGGAGATTGTAACATTTCTCTTACTTGTGGACCCATGGCTCTTAATTGTGGGTTTTGTTGAATCATGAAATCCAACATTTGTGGATCAGATAACATAGCTTGCATTTGTTGTTGGAACATTGGGTTAGACATCATGGAGTTCAATTGGTCTGGATCTGGTATGTTACTGTTCATACCACCGTCTGGTCCAAACATGGAAGCCGATGGTAATTGACTATATCCAGCATAACGAGCCCCTGTTAAATCGGCCAATGGGTTGAAAGATCCTTGCCCTGCAGTTATGTTTGATGGGATGGCTGCGGTTCCTTGTGTATTGCCGGCAGATGTGTTTCCAGATGGTGTGGAGGTGTTAGTGGTAGAACTGGCAGCTGGGGCTGCAGAAGATGACGCTCCTGCACTTTTAACTAAATGTATAGTATGACCATTTTGGACTTTGTATGAGGCGATTGTTTCATTATCTTTTAAAACTTTACCTGAATAAATCAATCGTTGACTAGAGGCAGGTATTTCGGATTTCTCTTCAACCAAAGTTTTTAATTCAGAGACGGTAATCAGTGGATCGAAAGTGACTTCGTATTTCTTATCACCAGAAGATTTGATTGTGACGGTAATTGATTCAGACATTGTTTGTGGGAAAGGATAAATGCAATCAACGAAACAAATAAAAAAAAAAAGACAAAGAATTGAAACTGAATTTTTTTTTTTTTTTGCCTCTCGAATTAATCGCACTACATAGAAAGAAGAATAAAAAAATGTATGTGTGTGTGAATATATTACTAAAAATGCCTATTATTATTATTGTAAGTACCCAAACTATTATAAAGAAAAAACTATAATACAATTAATTAACGTGTGTTTGAATTAATCCATTATGAAATAAAGAGAAGTGCCCATTCCAGATAAATACTTTGTTTTTATTATGTTCAAGATTTCGGAAGGACTTCGACTCTCCATCCACATGCAATACAACTATACCCTTCGATACCATCTTCAAATGTTTCTGTCCCTTTACTTTGCATTAATGTCCATTCTCCTTTAGCAGGTATTTTTTTACATTTATCGTTCAAACACCTAGCTTTGGTTTTCTTATATCTTAAACCACATGAATTACATAATTGGCCCTCTTTGATTGACCATGACGGTCTCCAACATGGAGATTGATCAGATCCACATGAAATACACACTCTTGGTGCATGATGGTGATGATGACTATGACGAGGTGGAGATTTCAATAAATCTGATCTTGATTTTTTAACTGATGGTGGTGTTATTGGAATGAATTTATGAGTATTAGCCGACATTTGTGACGGTGGTGGGGTTTGTTGATGGTATGAAGATATGTTGGGTATGTTGGAATTATGCAAGAATGTGTATGGTGCCAATTGTGGAATTATTGGAGTCGCACTAAGCGATGGTTGTTGTGGTTGTGGTTGTGGTGGTGCTGTGGTGCTGTGGAGCTTGTGGAGTGTTGTTGTTGGACGGGAAGTTGGACTGGCGGTAATGGCATTTGACGCTCTTTCAATTGTAATAATGATTCAGCAGCCAATTCCAAATATTCAGGATAATTTTTAACATCATTCAAATACGTTTTATTCAAATACGTGTAGTTTGATTCATATGGGAAGTTTATTTTTTTGCCATTTGCAGCCAATTGTGGATGCTGGATCTTGGAACTCAATTTGGAATCGAAATTTGGTTTGGCATGATCATTGAGGTAGTTGTATTGGTTTAAATGGAAGTGTTTGGATTCTTTGGCAATTTTATCTAATAAACCATATCTCCAATTTTCGTCAGTTGGTTTATATGTATCAAAGTAATCCAACGACACGGTTGGTACAATAGGTTTTAATCTTATTGGTGCTTTTGGAGTAACAGGAGCCAAGTTCAAGGCATCACTAATACTTGGTAATTTTATTCTCGTGGCTTGTGGCGACGTGATGGGAGACGTGGTTGTTGCAATTGGGGAAGATGATGGAGATAAAGGATTGGTGGTGAATTTTTTATTAGGAGAAAGTGATCTTGATCTCAAGGTATTTGTTGGTTTGACTAAATTTTTAATAACTAATCTGTTTGATGCAACTGGAGGGTTAGTTGCCTCGTATGGTGGGGAAGGTGGAGCAGTTCTAGCTCTTTTACTGTTGTTAATATTTTGTAAATCGTCGCTATAAGATCTTTTGCAATTGTTGACTCTTAAAACTTTAGCTTCTTGACATAATTCAAAGCTACGCGACCTCATATGAGAAGAAGAAAAATGATCGTTAAACATGGTTGGTTGGACAAGACTCATATCGTTGGTAATGGTAGTGGCGTGGTTGTTGTAATCTGGTAGCGGTGACAATGTTAAATTTGTGAATGAGGTGGGGGTGGAAAAAGAAATACGAAGAACAAGGGTCTTTATATCAATTTGAAACGAATGAATGAATAAAAAAATAAAACGCAATTGAAAAAAAAAAAGCGAATGTATAAATCAATAAAAAAATCAAAAAAAGGGAAATGTGAATTAAATATCTTTTTTAGGAAAATTAATTGACTTTTTAAGGAGGTTTTTTTTCTTTCTTTTTTTCCCTGTTTAATTTTGTAATTTGATTTTTTTTTTTTTTTGTTTTGCGAGATTTTCAGATTCGAAGATTTTTTTTTTACTCCCTTGAAAAAACGAGTGAATGTAATAAAATTATATGAGGGGAGGGTGGAGGAAGAAGAAGATTTGTAAACGAATGAATGTAAAAAGTTTGATGAATGGTTTAGAAAAAATATAAGTAAAAGAAAAAAGTAAGAAAAAAAAGAGAGTAGAGATTTTCTAGTATTTTTATATCAAAACTTTTTTAATTTTCAATGTTCCTGGTTGAAATTTATTGATTAAGGTACATTTCAAGTTGAAGTTTGATATTTTGGCAAGCCATTTCATCAAAAATTAATTAATTAATCCACACAAAAATATTTCATAGTGAGAAAAATAATATATAGAGACAAGTAAAAAATAAATATAGAAGAACACAAAACTTTGAATGGATCATTAATCACATTTCTTGATTAGGCTTGATTTAACTCGATTTGGTTTTATACCAGCAAAAAAAAACTAAAAAAGAAGTTTTACAATATTGTTGCCGCGTAACAAAAGCAAACTTTGGAAATTCTTTGATTCAACAGAAATAATGATTTCATCACCAGCCAGCTTCTACAATTTATTTTCTAAAAATAACACCCAGTATTATTTTCTTTCTTTCTTTATTCATCTACTTCATCGTGTAATTATTTCTACTGTATGTATGTAATTAACGTTATTAAGAAACTTTTTCTAACTTCACAAAATCAATTATTACGACGAGCAAAAAAAAAAAACTTTTTAGAAACTTAACCACAACTCAAAATCAGAAATGGCTGGCTTACTCGAAATCAGATCGAAAAAAAAAAAAAACACAGGGACGTACATTTGTAAACAAAAGCTGGTTGATTTGATTTGATCACTGGCTACAAAGTATTTTGGAGGGGTCTTTCTAAGACAAGGTTTTTATATTTATGTAATCTAAATATCAAAATCAATTTTTGTTTTCTCTAACTTCATCTTCGGCTTTGTGTTCTGCTTTTTGACCAAGAATTCCTCCAGCAATACCGCCTGCGATATGAGTAGCACCACCACCGCCAACTTTATCTGCGGCTTTATTTCCAACAATGGAACCGGCAACTGAGGATGCGATATCTTTAACAGCGTCTGACATATTTCTTAATTTGGTTTGTTTGATTAGTATTATAGTTTGCTGATAGAAGTAAAAAAGTAATTTTTTTTTGGTTCAATTGCTATCCTTTTATACCTAAAAATTGTAAGATTGCTATTTATTTCATATACAAACCCTCCACATGAAAATATAGGGGAAATGAAGAAAAGAAGATGTCTTGCAGATGAACAACCTCGGAAGTGATAACTGTGGAAATACAAGTTTACTCTTTTTTCATAGTAAAAACACTGTAAAAACGCAACAAACTTGAACGGAAAAAAAATCTTGAAAAAAAAAATTACGTGCATCAATACTTTCCATCACCAATAATGAATATGAATCAACAAGATCCAAGTAAGTAATATTCTTTCACACACACCTACAATCCATTTCAGTATAACTAACCTGCAAACTAAACAGCTCAACGAGTTGAACCATTTCTCAAAAACCTTCTTTCATCTTTAGATGCCCAATATTCCACGCCAACCCAAACATTCCCAAATGTCGAATCATACGCTACTCAATTCGGATCCAGTTTGAAACGATCCTGTGCAATCATAATAAACGGAAACCCAATCATACCCACTCCACCGGAAGACGCCAAACTCGGGTTCCAGAAAAAATGGTTACTGACACCATTGTCATCACATCAATTAACTAGTTACGATGCCCATTTGATTCCAGGTACTGGATCGTTTATTATCCATTTTTCAGCCAAAGTCAGATTCGATCAAAGTGGGAGAAATAGATTAGGTGAATCGGCCGATTTGGTACAAGAAAACACAATAGTTAAGACAAACACAAGACCTATTTGGGGGTCATGGTTCGGAGTGGATGCTAATTTAGTGGTTGACGAAAATCTCAATGAGAATGGTGAAATTGTGAATAGCTTTGATTATAGATTTACCTATATACCTAATGATTCTATATTGAAGATTTAGATTTTATTTTCAGCAATAAATTCGTTTAATAATGTACCCAAGAACACGGAAGAATATGTAGTGGTTGGAGAATGACCACCAAGTTGGGTGACGTTGAAGTTTAGTTCGCTTAACGCCCAAAGGATATTTGGGGTAATGAAACTGTAGAAAACTAAGTTTACTGGTGATTCAAGTTCATCTTCAAGGTCAACACTTTGCACGACATTAGGGACTGGGAAGTTCACCACAGCTCGATGTAAAGTATCATCACCATCAGTACCAAAATCATCATGGGTAACATATCCTTTTGGAAGTTTTTCGTAATCACCGAAAAATGCCGCTTGGTTGAACTTCTGTCTAAAATCAACATCTGGTAAATCATATTGATGAGGTGGTTTTAATCTTGAAGCACTGATATAGTCAGCATCATTAAGCTTGGCTGCTACTTTGGTAGCCACTGATTTGGGGACTGTTACATTTACCCATTCGTTTTCAAATGGGGAAACAATGTATTTCGAATCAATAGTGTATGGACCCTTGTATAAGTCATATCTAATGGACCCGGTATTTATAATAATAATACGTTCTTCATTGTGACCCGGTAAAGTTTTGAGAACCCGTGACGTTAATAAATTGAAGATACTTTTTGGATGATCAATTGGAACATAATCAACATAATAGTTAGTTTTTACGTGACCAATCAAAGCATCAAGTTGAAGTTGTTCTCTAGTTTCCTGAATAAGTTGTGAAACTTCTTCACCAACTTTGGTATCAAAATTATCAGTCAATCCAGTATGGTATTTAAAAGAATCCAAATTAAAGTCAATATACGATCTCGAAAACCTTTCTTTAACCGGTAATTGACTTTTGTTTAAGCTCAAACTTGTCCATCCTGCAGTTTCACAGTATCTTCCACTTTGAATCCCCGTTGCCAAGTTATCAAACACTGTGAAATCACGTATATGACTATGACCACCAAAATATTGAATGATTGTGTCTGGGAAATATGTCCGCAAATAATTGTGTACTTGATAAAATTCATCCCAATGATGCGAAATTGGAGTATGACCAACAATGATTATCAAATCAACTTCATGCTTTAACGCTTCTTGAAACCACGACTCCTTGAGAACTTCAATCATTGGCGTAACTCTAGTTCCATCATTGAATCTATTGAAATTGAATAAAAATCCAAATGCCAATACTCTGGTTTTGGTGATTGGAGTAGTAAAATATTTATATTTCTGACCAAACGGAACAAATGTCCCATTCTTCAACTTAAACTCCACATTGGAACAGATATAATTATCCGGGAAATGTTTCACCACGGTATCGTATTCTTGTTTCGAGTTTTCCCAAACGTATAGTTCATGGTTACCGATAGTTAACAAGTCGTAATTTTGTTTAATAAATATCGGGGTCGATTTTACTCCATTTGGCGTCGTGATATCAGATAATCCATTCCCATCATGACGATCTCCACTATCTATGAGTAAGAAATCTTGGCCTTTACTATGTGCTTTCGCTTTCAAATGGGTGGTGAATGAAATAAAGTCACCCCAATTTGCGTGGTAAAGTGGCTGATTTAAATGTCCAGAATACCATCCATGAGTATCTGTGGTGTGAATAAAGTTGATATCATTCCATGTTAAATCCCGGTGTGGTGCCGATAAACAGAGAGACGATAAGTAAAGTGTTATAAATATGAGTCTAATCATTTGTTGTAAAAGAAAGAAGAATAGTGGTTATTAATATTACAAAAATTAACATGTATTTTTTTTTTTGTTGAGAACTTACTTATCTATAAAAAATTCCGGCGGGAAAAATTTACAAACCTTGTTGAGCTCTTCTTCTGTCTCTTTCTTCAGAAATAGACAATTTGATACCTTTACCTTTTGGTAAAGAGACCCATGGTTTACCAGCTTCAGTACCAATAACGAAAACGTTAGACAATCTGGTAACGAAAGTGTTTTCCAAAGAATCTTTAATGTGGACTAAATCGAAACCCCCTTCGTGTTTTTCTCTGTGGACAATGACACCAACTCTACCCAAATTTCTACCCCCGGTAACCATAACTAATCTACCGGTATCGAATTTGATAAAG
>JAKTXQ010000547.1:0-12989 GCA_030582995.1 Candida maltosa
TGGACGGTAGTACCAAAATCGAGGACCGTCAAATCATCACTCACAAATTCAACCATTCCAACATCCCGGTGTTTATCTTGTCAACGAGATCCGGTGGTTTGGGTATCAACTTAACCGGTGCCGATACTGTGATTTTCTACGATTCGGATTGGAACCCGTCGATTGATGCACAAGCACAAGATAGAGCTCATAGAATTGGACAAATGCGTGATGTGCACATCTACAGGTTAATCTCCGAAGCGACGATTGAATCAAACATCATAAGAGTATCCAACCAGAAGAGGAAATTGGACAATTTGGTTATCCAAGCCGGTCAATTCAACACCGATTTCTTGGGCACCTTAGTTAAGGATACGAAATTGTTGGCGCAGGTGGAAGATGAAGAGGATAGAGTTGCCGCTGGTATTGCATTGCGAGAGGAGGTTGATGTTGATAATGTTGACTTTAAAGAGGAAACCGCCACCGCTGAAGAGCAACAACAACAACAAGTAGAAACAGAAGAGGAAGAGGAAGCTGGTCATATTGACGATTACATGTTACGGTTTATTGCTGCGGGCTATTATGTATAGCATATAATAAAAAGGTAAACAATATCGTGAACGCGCATCAGCAGTTGACAGTATCGTGCGATATTTTAGTCAAACTAACCATGTCAAAAGAAAAACCATAATACACAGTGATGATTACTAATTCCATCGTTCAATTGTAAACATTGCAACCATACAAAAAGTAAACAGTAACAATACACGTCTGTCGTTTAGTTTTAATAATTATTTTATTTACAAGACGCGATTAGTAATTGTATTTTGGTCAAGAAAAATAAATCCATCGCGGCGACACACGCCCGCGAGAGAAAAAAAAAAAATCAGTTGGTTTTTTATTTCATTTTTATCTGCAAAATCTATGTTTACAACAAAACAACAATTATATTTAGACTGGGTATCCTATAAATACCCCCTGATATTTCTTGCTTTCATTTTTTCTTTCTCTTTTTTTTTTGATATTGATTCTATAAACACTTTACAATGTCTACAATCACAGATAAGTTGGCTGCCGAGGCCAAAGCTAAAGACGAAGCTCAAACCATCAGCGAAACAAAACCAATTCCAAAAGAAGCTGACACTGAATCCGAATCAGAGTCTGAGCTTTACAAACAACATAAAGATTTTTTGGCCAAACATGTTGTTCATCGTCACAAATTAAGAGACGAAGAAAAGAACGAACCATTGTTGGTTGCAGACAAAACACGTCACAAGATCCATCCCGTCAAGTATCCTGAGCTCTGGGAGTTTTACAAAAAGTCTGTAGCCTCGTTCTGGACTGCGGAAGAGATTGATTTGGGGAAAGATTTGCATGACTGGAACCACAAGTTGAACGATAACGAAAGGTTCTTCATCTCGCGAGTGTTGGCATTCTTTGCCGCTTCAGACGGTATTGTTAACGAGAACTTGGTGGAGAACTTCACCACCGAAGTGCAAATCCCGGAGGCACAGCTGGTGTACAAGTTCCAGATTGCCATGGAAAACATCCACTCGGAAACGTATTCGTTGTTGATTGAAACATATTTCAAAGACCCTAAAGAAGCTGACTTTTTGTTTAATGCGGTGACAAATATCAAGTATATTGGAGAGAAGGCTGATTGGGCTATTAGATGGATCCAAGATGAAGACGCGTTGTTTGCCGAAAGGTTGGTTGCGTTTGCTGCCGTCGAAGGTATTTTCTTCAGTGGATCATTTGCCTCGATTTTCTGGTTAAAAAAGAGGGGTTTGATGCCAGGTTTGACCTTCTCGAACGAATTGATTTGTAGGGATGAAGGTATTCACACCGACTATGCTTGTTTGTTGTTTTCTTATTTGAATAACAAACCTCATCCAGACATCATCGAGAGGATCATCACCGAAGCTGTCGAAATTGAGAAAAAGTATTTTAGTGACGCATTACCTGTTTCCTTGTTGGGTATGAACTGTGCTTTGATGTGTCAGTACGTTGAGTATGTTGCCGATAGATTGTTGTTGGCATTCGGAAACAAAAAAGTTTACAAGGTGGAAAATCCGTTTGACTTTATGGAAAACATTTCGTTGGCAGGTAAGACCAATTTTTTCGAAAAAAGAGTTTCGGATTACCAAAGAGCTGGGGTTATGGAAGGTATTGACAACGCTGGTGCCGCCAATGTTTCATTTGATGAAGATTTCTAGAGCTTTTGTCAGCGGAACCCGGCTCATAATGAATCAGGCTCCAAGTTTAAAAAGTAGCCAATCCTCACATAACGCCAAGTCATATAAGTGGCATTTTCATTCAATACTAATCAAGACATGCGATGTGATTAAAATGTACAGTTTTACATGCGCTATCTCAGTTATAAAATGAGATTCATCAATAGAAAAGGAAGTTACTTATGTATTAAATAGGCTTAATAAAGATAACAGAGATAGATATAACGTGAAGGGATTTCACTCCCACCCATCCCATGAGTACTTAATCTAAATCAACACAACATTACAACATCACTACTTATCACATATCTAGACAATTGGAGATCAAATATGAAATAACCCGGATAAGCACTTAATGTATTTGAACTGGTGTTCACTGGGAAGAAGTTACCCTGGTGTACGACAAACTACCAACAAATGTAAGTAGTATGGATAGTAAAGTATAGGATTTGTTTCTTTGGGGAGGAGAAGAGAGGGGTAATATGCGGGGGAGGGGTAGCCGATTTAGTTTTTTTTGTAGAAATTGTACATTAGTAATGTTTCTCTAAATTTTGCAACAAAATGCGAACAAATTTTTTTTCTTGGTCAGTGGAAAATTTTTAAAATAATTTCATATGTAAACGGAACACTACTACAATTTACAGCCACCGGAGTTTATAGTTACCGGAGTTAACATCAACAAAGAAGCACAAATTCAAACGGTTTATCGTTGATCATACTGACATGTGTAATTCATTTTGCCAATTTAAGTAACTTCTCTATTTGCTTCTAAGCCGGAAAAATGCTCAATTCTTAAAATCAATGATTATTTATCCGCTTTGAGGTTGAACAAAGTAGAAAATTAACGTTTTTCCAATACAAAAATGCCCTAGATGCTACTGCAATTTCACATGAAAAGAGTAACTTGTTCAGGGAATTATCCCCAAATTACAAATACGCAAATCTCTCTCGTGCTCTAGTTTGAAAATTATCGAGATGTATATATATATCTCTATCTATTTTCTCTTTGTCTTATTCCACCAATTTGCCCCACCAATGAGTAATATTGATTACGGAGCAGACGACCCATATACTGCGGCAACAGGATTGTTAAAAATCCTTTTCCATGTCTATGATAACCCCGATAGTGGGACTGGCATCTATGTATTAGTTGCGAGATCCAGGAATTTGATTGGAAACAGATTACCTCCAGTGTTCATCCACAATGCCATTGGTAAACAGGTGAACTTGTTTGGAAAGTACCCTTTGCCATCAGATTATGCTCCATCGATTTTGTTCGCCACATTATTTGGAGTTATTGCCGTTTTGCATTTGGTGGTCTTTTCCATCAATTTTAATAGAGGGCATTACTTCTTCTTGAACCTTGTGTGGTCGTTTATTGCGGTGGTTAGATTGGTATCATTTGTTCTCAGAGCCACATGGATATTAGATATCACCAAGGTGAAAGAAGCAATTGCGGGGGAAGTCCTTCTTGTTATGCCGGCTATTTTACTAATATCGACAAATTTGATATTAGCCCAGAGATTATTTACATGGAGACATCCTGTTGGGGGATCCCGAAAACTATTTTGGATCTTCATGATGTCTTTGTATGCCCTCGTCGGAATCCTTATCGCGGTTGCTGCATTGGGGTCTGCCATACCATTCTTGTACTTCCTCAGTACGAAACGGTTTTTGTTGTACATTAACTTGAACCGATGGATCTCTGTAATGGTTATTGTTTACACCTTGACGGCAGTTTCGTTGATTGGGTTGAGTTTCTGGCTTCCAACAAAAAAGGATGAAAAGCTATACACTTACCAACCATGGTGGATTGAGAGTTTTTCTCCATTTTATTTTGTCAAGAAAGGTGCTGCCCAAGAGGCAGAAGAATCATTCATGAAACGAAACTCCAACCATAGACATGCTATCCGTGTGATTGCTGCCACCCATCACCATTACAAAATGGTCAAAGGGTTGTCCAACGAGAGAGGTGACTTGAAGCACAATGTATCGTTGATCATGATTATTGTTTCGACAGTTTTATTGTTTTTGTCGTCACTTCTGCGAAGCATTGTGGTTTTCCAAGCTAGAACCAATTTCAAAAGTGGTCCTGCATCAGAGCCAGTAGCCATGTATTTTGGATGGGGTGTATTTGAAGTGGTTATCAATGTTATGTTTATTGTTGGACGTGCTGACCTTCGATTCTACCGTCCTGATATTTTACCTGCCAAAGTAAGAGCCATCATCACAGCCGAACAGACAACGGTGGCAACACCAATGGTCAGTGAAGAAGAGTACGATGACGACGACGACGACGATGATTACTACTACAATTATGAAGGTACTGACGATGATGAGCTTGCTATGGATGGATTCCATTTCAATCATGAAAAGTCTCCGGAGACTGTGCCATACCCTGTTCACACTAAATCGAAAAAGATACCTGAAGCACTTTCTCCAGATTACGCTGATTCTAAAACAACTGATGTCGAAAGTGACGAGTTTAAATTTTGAGTCAACTTTATTTATTTATTTATTTTCTAGAGCACCCCTTATTTAATACAAATATATAGACTTAAGCAGAGAATCTGTTAATGTAGACGGTTTGATAGAAATCGTGTCCTTGTTGTTTGGCAATAGCTTTCTCCAAATCGGTAACTTTTCTTTTACTATCTGGACCTGCCAACGTACCAGCACCCCATGGAGACCCACCATGAACTTCATCCAAATTACTGATACCATCATGACCGTAACCGAATGGAACAAAAACAATACCATTGTGTGCCAAAGTACTCAAAGTGTTGATGACGGTTGCTTCTTGACCACCACCTAAAGTACCAGTGGAAACAAACACACCGGCATATTTACCTCTCAAGGCTTTCTTAGCCCACAACCCACCCAATCTGTCAATCAACGTTTTCCATTGGGCTGGGAAGTTACCGAATCTAGTTGGGACACCAAGCAAGAAGGCATCGTATTGAGTGAAAGTTTCCCAAGTAGCCACTGGAAGGTCTGGTTTGGCTGGAGCGTGCATTTTGGTCAACACTTCTTCAGATAAAGTTTCTTTGACTTGGTAGATGTCAGCTTGACCACCGGCTGCTTCGATTCCTTCTTTTTCTGCCAATGCCAAATCGTAGACGTGGTGATATAATGAGTAGATGATGATTGCAACTTTAGCCATGTTTGTGAGTTAGTTGATGATTACTTAAAAAAAAAAAGAATTATTTAGCAATTAACCGGGTATTTATAGTCGTTCCATAGTGGACGAGAGAAGTTCGTGGATCGTTTTAGTGGATGTTCAAATATAACACAAAAACCACACACTTCCGGAATGGCAGCAACTTTCCATACACAGAAAATTCTTTTTACTAATATTTATATAATAGAAGACTTAGCGACGTTTATTCATGAAACTAAACCACAAGACTGTGATGTGTATTTATTTTCTTTTGTCTAAACACGGTATAAATTAGACCCAGAAATCAGTCAAGTTTTGACCACCACCATTGAATGCTAAAATGTTTGGTGACAATGGATCCAATCCAGTAATAACACCTTTACTACCAAAGGCGGTCAATTTCTTCTTCAAAGTAGCCGGATCAACAGCTTTAGTATAAAATTCGGAATTGATGTCTGGTTGCAAAGACAAGTAGTATGCTAATAACCCAGCAATATGTGGAGAAGCCATGGATGTACCAGACATGACAGTTGTATCCGACCAAATGAAAGTCGATTCAATATCTTGACCTGGAGCAAATATATCAACACAAGAACCGAAATTACTGAAACTAGCTTTACCATCATCAATAGTGGAAGCACCAACAGTGACTGGACCAGTAGCTCTAGCAGGAGAGTATTGACAAGCGTCAGCGTTGTTTAAACTTAGTTGTGATCAGATGTGTATTTCATTTTGAATCATCATCCTTTCCCGATACGGCGTGAGACCAAAATTGAAAAAAAAAAAATATTCCTCGATTTGTGTAGAAGAAGAAGAAGAAGAAAAAAAAAATTTCTGGGTAATAAACATGTGAGACATGTTTTAATATTAATTATTTTTAAAGTGTTAATTTTTAAAAAAAGAAAAAATTTTTCCTTCCCCATCTTTCCTTTTCGTTTTCTTTCCCCCCATAACAAACCTTTCCGACGAAATGTCATTATCCCGTACACTTCAGCGGTCTCGACCTTTGCAATCGTTGCTGGTCGTCTTCATATTCATCATCATATATGCCATCTTTTACACAGATTGGTTTTCCATATTCTTTCCATCTTCGACATACACACCTGAAGAAATCAATTCCTTATTTCAAAATAAAGAATCTCATATTGTCACTTTGAAGAAAGAAGAGTTAACCGCTCAGGCTGTTCAGAAACCATATTTGGATGACTCTAAATTTCATGTCAAAAATTGGGATTTACGGGGAAACACGTTGGTGAGAAACGACGAATTTATTAGATTAACTGCAAACTCACCACACCAGGCAAGTAATATGTTTAGTAGATGGCCTATTCATGCTGAATCTTTTGAAATGGAACTCACCTTCCACATCCATAACCAGAAAGCTAAACATAACTTGGTCGGTGATGGTTTGGCCATTTGGTTTTTGGATAAACCAAGTGATATAGGTGATGTTTTCGGTATTCAAAACAGGTTCAACGGTTTAGGGATAATGTTGGACACATATAAAAATGGTAAACGTGGACAGTTCCCATATGTCAATTTAATGTTGGGAGATGGCCACACGGCGTACAGTAAAATCACTGATGGTTACGAAACAAGATTGGCTGGATGTATTGCGAAACAGTTATTGAATCCGGAAGCAGGTGAAACTAAAATGAGACTTGTTTACTTAAAAAGTGGCTACTTGTCATTGGATTTTAACTATTATGGTAGACACGAGGAGTGGCAGAATTGTGTCACCTTAACTGATGTCAAATTACCAGTTACCAAATATTTAGGATTTTCCGCAGAAACCGGACAATTGGTGGAAAACGTGGATATTATTGAGAATAGAATCTATTCGTTGTTCAGTCCTGATGGTACATTTGTTGAAAGTATAGATGAATTACAAGAATTGATCCGTGAACAAAATGAATATGAAAGTGAAATATCTGCCGCTGCTGACATAGTCAAACAAGAAGAGGAAGCCAAAACCAATAAAGGAAATGGCGGAGGAAATCGTGTACTCAAGAAAAAGTTGAGTTCCCAGAAAAGGAGATCTTTGAAAAGATTGGAAAAGGCAGAAAAGAGAATCAAACAAAGAGAAAGAGAGTTGCGTTTGAAGAAATATGGACATGAAGATATCAATTTCTTCACCTATTGGTTGGGAAAAGTTTTAGCAATTATAAAATATGTGTTTTACTTACTGGTTGTTGTTGTGGTGGCCTGGTTTGTGTGGATCATTATCAGAGTACAACGACAAAAACATAAACAAAAAACCACTGGTTTATTAGATTAGATTATTACATAGGTATTTAACTAAAAAAAGAAAGCAACACTAATGCTGTTTTTTATTTATTTATTAGATTAAGCTCTCTTTCTAGCTTTATTTTCACCTTTAGTTAATGGGTTTTTACTAAGCAATTCAATATCTTCTTCACCAACAGTTAACATGATACCAAAGGTGTCTCTAGAGACGTTTAAGAGTTTGAAAACACGTTTCATTAAGGTTGAACCACTTGGACTGAATGGGTTTAATTCATAAGAGACATCCAAAAGCTTGAAACCATTGTTCAACAAAGTTTTTTCGAAAGTTCCATCGAAAGAATAAGCATCCATTGATACCAAGATAAAACTATTTTCAGGAGGTGTCTTAACATTTTGAGAAGTAAGAAATTCTTGGTACAATTCTCTGGCTCTCAAAATAGCCCATTCAATTAAAACAACATCAAAGTCAACTTTTTGGAAAACTTTTCTGACATGAATACCAGTGATTTTAACGACAAATTTGCTAGTGGTGGATTGTTCTTCATCAACAACTAAAGTACCAATGGCAATCGGACTTTCACGATAAATGATTAATTCGGTATTCTTACCCAATTTAGCCAATTTCTTGTCTTTATTATTTTCATTTTGGGAAAATGCTTTAATGTCGAATCCGAAAATAAAATCACAGTATTTTTGAGCATAGAATTTGCTAGTAATTATACCCATATCTTCACCCACCACGTAAGCCAAGAACCCGAAACAACCAAAAATACTAGCCAATATAGGGAAAGATGAAAAAATTGCAAAAATGAAATCTTTCTTATTTCTCATAATAAGAAAATAAAACTCAATCAAACTATCACAAACAATCATGTATTCCCAAATACCATATCCAATCACAAGTGGTATACTTAAAGTATAAAGAATCACAGCGTAAGGGTGCCATAACACGTATTTGGTCAACATGGCTTGTAATTGTTTATAATGATCCCCATGTAAAACAATGGCAGCTTTGGATAATTCTGGGGTTAATGAAGTTTTACCTAAAGTAGGTGGAATATTAACATCCAAAGGTTTATTTAAATCAAGGTCCTTTTGTTCAACTGGCATGGTAAAGGATTATTCTTTGATCAACGAAAAGAAAGAAGGTTTCGGAGTATAAGAAAAAAAAAACAAGACAATTAGAAAAATTTCACTCATTAAGATCGCCTTAGGTTGTGGAGAAGAGATGGCGAAAAAAAAAAAACACAATCTTAATAAATTAATTGACGCACGTGGCTTGTTTCTTGATTGAGAATTGTATGCGGCTGTAGACAATTTTCCTAAAATGAAAATAAAGGGATATAATGAAAGTTGATGTATGGCAATTATTAGTAATCAAATCTTCCGTCCCGCATAGTCTAATTTATTTATTTTATATTTCACGATTTTTGCAACAACTGCCTCTGAAAAATCCCACCTTTGCCACAGTGGTGCCCCAATCCTTCTGATAAATTAGATCGACAGGTAGATATTAGTCGACTTTTATTAGTACGCGGAATTATCATAGGTTAGAGAAAGAGGAGGGGTGAGTAGAGCGCAAAACACGGAATTAATCTACAAACTGTGGCTGCAAATCACATGATCTCAAGGGAAAAATTTGAAAAATTAATTAATCAACTGTGGAACAATATCGATAAACCACACCATGATATCCTTAGTCAATGTAGAATATATAAATTTCCACTTCATTATCCCCAAAAAAAAAAATGATCCGTTTTTTTTTTCTTAGCATCCTTTAATTATGCCATTTTTGACAGATTTGGATTATGAATTTCCAGTAACTATTCCATCCAAACAAATAAAAACTATTGCTATTATTGGAGGTGGTGCTTCAGGAGCAATTATTTTGGATAGTTTACTTAAAGAACCTTCCGGTATTGAAAAAATTGTTATTTTTGAAAGACAGAATGAATTGGGTGGAGTGTGGTTTTTCAATAAAGATATTAGATCAACACCAAATGAGTTGATTAAATCAGGTAATTCTCATCTTGATAATGATCCACAATTACCCAACCCATTTCATGACCACACCAATAAAGATATACTTGTTTTGCCCAAAAACAATCAAGAACGGTTTATACAAACTCCAAGTTATTACGGGATCAAAACGAATATCATTGAAAACATGATGACCTATAGTGATGATAAAAGATGGGAAGTTGAAGGAGATGATGAACAAAGAAAGTATGTTGAAGGAAGTGTTGTGCAGAAATACATCGAAAAATATATTAACAAAAACTTGGATGATCCAAGGGTTGATTTGAGATTAAACTCGACAGTTGAAGATGTTGAAAGAATTGACCGTGATGATGATGATGATGCTGAATTACCGTACAGATTTAAGGTTACTGTTCGTACTCCACACGATGATCGCAATGATGCATGGTACCAAGAAGATTTTGATTCTATTGTTGTTGCTACTGGTCATTACCATGTTCCACATATTCCTCATGTACCTGGTTTGAAAAAAATTCAAGAAACCTTCCCGGAAAAAGTTCAACATGCCAAATTTTATAGAGAATCAAGTCAATACAAGGGGAAGAAAGTCGTTGTTGTTGGGTCTCGAGCATCTGGTGCTGATTTGACTAAATTTGTCGCTAGAGAACCTGGAACCACTGTCTACCAATCAATTAGAAATTATGAAAACACCAAAGTTTTATCTGCTCAAACCAATGTTTTCAAAAAACCTGCCATTAAGAATTATGAAATTTTCAATGATAAAGTTAAAGTGATTTTCGAAGACGATTCTGTTATTGAAGATCCAGATGTTATTATTTATTGTACTGGATATTTGTTTTCGTATCCGTATTTGAACCGGTTGACTAATCATAAAATCACCGAAGGGATAACCATTCCAAACTTATACCAACACACTTTCCTTATTAATGAACCGTTAATTACCATAATTGGAGTCCCAATCGACGGTATTTCATTTAGAGTTTTTGAATATCAAGCGGTTTTGGTCAGTCGATACTTGACCGGGAAAATTGGTTTACCATCAAGAAAGGAACAAAGTGAATGGGTTAATAAACGTTACGAGGAAAAGAAAAGCACGAGAGCGTTCCATACCATTGGAGTTATTGATGCGTTTGATTATTCCAATGGTTTAGTTAGATTAGGTCAAGTTCTGGGTAAAATTAAAGTGGGTAGAGAATTCCCCAAAATAACTGCTGAAGAGATAAAGGTTTATAGAGAAGCGGGTGAGAAGTTACGTAAATTTTGGGATGAAAGATAAATAGATTAATAGATGTAGCAAAAAAAAACAAAGTAGCGATGCCTAGTCTCGATCCAGGGACCTCAAGGTTATGAGCCTCGCACGCTAACCACTGCGCCACATCGCTTCTTCTTATATTTACATCTCTACGCTTTGATATACCGCATCAGATCACGTGATCCAACCTAAGAAGAATTCTTATATTTACATCTCTACAGACGTATTTAACATCGCTTCTTCTTATATTTACATCTCTACAGACGTATTTAAATTTACAAAATAGTAATCAACCCACCACCTCCTATAAAAAAGGAAAGCAATAAATCTAGTCGCGACTCCTACTTCCCCTCCGCCAGCGAAAGGGTTTTGCCATCGCGAATTCTAGTTTTTCCTCTTTCTTTTCCTCTTTCTTTTTTCTTTTCTTCTTTCAACCAAAAAAAAAAATTACAAACTGTTTTCAAACCATTCTTCAGCCCACTCTTCGTCAACAGAATCTAATTCCAGAAATCTACTAAGATGTAATCCATATACTTTCCGCAAGTAGAAACCGATGGATACCATTTCAGCTATTGTCAATTTTGGATTAAAAAAAGCTTCTAACGACAACTCCACACCACGAATATCACATAACTTGAATATCAACTGGGAAACTTTACACTCAAAATATTGATGTACAAAATAACCTTTACCGTCAGTGTTGTCGACTTTTCCATGACAAACTTTGCACTTGTTATTTGTTTTTTTACGCCGGAAATAGTGACCAACCGAAACACGGTGAAAGAACTCCAAGTTACTTCCATGCAAGATACGACGACTACCAATTTTTTTGAATAACGCTATCCAGCGTGCTTTCAACATATCATCAGTTCTAGGTTCATCTGCAAAACAACCTTTTAATAAATCATTGAGAGTTTTCAGAATTCTTGGGGCGGTATCTTTAAGTGAATATTGTTCAAATGTTTCATTTAAGGCTTGTAACTCTGGTTCATCAAAATTAGTCATGTGGTACTCACGGAGATCTTTTTTTAATTCTATTGCCTTTGCTTTTGGTCTGTTTAGTGATGAAGTAACTTCGAACCAAGCATCGAGACATTCTCGTTTGAATGGGTCCAATTTTACTTTTATCATCAGTTTCCTGATTGCTTCAACGTCATCTGGTTCATCAATGATTTTCATTAGGTAATCCTTCCAAGTAAATCCGAGAAAAAGCCAACCTCGGGCTTCCCACAAGAATTCTTGGATTTTCAATCGCCATCCCCAATAAATCCAATGATTTGATGTGGAAACCACCGCATCATAAATAATATAAGCTTTATCTTTAACTACTTTTTTCTTTAAATCCAATAGTCCAAAACCACCATTTATTCTATCTGTTTTTAAAGTTTCTTTACCAATTTGATAAAAAATCGGTTTGACAAGTTTCATGCTTTTACCAACTGTACCTTTTTTGAGTGTTCCAGTGGCTGATTGATATAATAGTAACGGATAAATGTTTCGGTTGATAAATGATGCTTTATAAATGAAGGTATCTTGGATGGATTTCACAGTGCGTAGCTTTGACTCAACTTTACTCATAATACTTGCATCATTTTTAGCATTATAGGTAATACCTAGGTAGTTGAATGGTTCATTGAATAAATGGAATCTTATATTTTCTGTTCCAAAATTTTTTTTGGTGGTTAATGCTGAATCTTTGTTGATGATTAAAATTTGTGATTTTGATTCATTTCGCTGGAGACCGGTGGATTGATGAATATTGTTCAAAACTTGAATTACTTTTTTGACATCCTCTTGTTTGCTAAGGAATATCAATAAATCATCTGCATAAATCATTGTTGTTAATGGAACTAAATTCTTAAGAAATGAAATGGACAGAAGTTCTCTATTAATATACGCAATTATTGGTTCGATAAGAATTGCAAACATAATACCAGAACTTGGTAATCCTTGTAATAAACACGTTTGACCTGTCAACTTTTTGCTTTTGAAATTGTTAATCATAATGTGTAAGTGTGCCTGCTTCAACAGGTTAAGAAAATTGATGATTCTCTTTGGTAATTTCAACTTCTTGATGACGGCATCAACATATTTTGGATGAACACTCTCAAATGCA
>JAKTXQ010000548.1:0-12794 GCA_030582995.1 Candida maltosa
ATAATGATTTGCGTTTTCCAAAACTTTTGAGTATGTTTAGAAGAACGGTCAATACTTTTGTTGATAATAACGAGAAAAGGAAATACAAAGCAATCACTTATTTGGAAAGACTGTTGCTTGACACACCATACAAGATGTTTATTTCCAAAACTGCAGATCAATCTACGCCAATGAAATTGGGTGATGCTAGATTAGAAGAACAACATGATAGTGAACTCCCAGAAGATACTGAACTGCAAGAACGTGAACTAAAAGAACTACAAGAACTTTATGAACTAAGTCAAGACAGCGGACTGCAAGATGGTGACGTACAAGAAATTTATGGTCCACAAGAAATTTCTGAACTAGAGCAAGATGGTGATCTACAAGAAACTTCTAAACTAGAACAAGATGGTTATCTACAAGAAATTACTGAACTAGAAGAAGAGTCTTCTGAAGTAGAACAAGATGGTGAACCAGAACAAGAATCTTCTGAAGTAGACCAAGAGTCTTCAGAACTAGAACAAGATGGTAATCCACAAGAAGCTATTGAACCAAAACAAGATAGTGAACCAAAACAAGATAGTGAACCAAAACAAGATAGTGAACCAAAACAAAATAGTGAACCAAAACAAGATAGTGAACCAAAACAAGATAGTGAACCAGAACAAGAGGTAATAGTTGACAAATAACTCGTGTGAAATTCATCCCCCCCCCCTCCAAATGAATCAACAATTAACTTTAGACATAAAAATTCATCCTATCCAAAATCCACGAATTGCATGTATTTATATATATATATTTTCTTCAACTTTGTTTTAACAACTGTATATAGATTTTTTATTTTCGTATTCTGAGATTCTATATATATATATATATACGTACACATACATATGATAGCACTTTAATCACTTTTAACAACTGGCTTTTTCTTAGAATCAAGGAATTGGAACTCACCGGTTGTTTCAGTTTCTCCGAAAATTAAAGGACCAATGTAAGGTTGGATATTCCATTCCAATTTAACCGTTGCATTTCTACCTCTGAATGATTTTTCAACATCCCAAACTGAATATTTCCCTCTTTGATTGATCAAGTCCAACTTGGCATTTTGTTTATCAGTGATGATTTTATCCCAGAATGTGACTTTATTGCTTGATCCTTCACTTTTACCAGGATATTCAGCAGTCAAATAGACGAAAATTTGTTTTGTATTCCAATTGAACAATGGAGTTAAATCGGTATGTAAATCAAATTGAATCTTGGCATTTTCTTTAGGGTTTCTATTAAGTGATCCGTATTGGAATGATTTTTTAATGGATGCTGTTGGTTTGATATTTGAAATTGACGTTGTGTCAAGTGACCACACATTATCCCTATATAATTGTAATAAAGTTAACAAGATAACAACAGATGATATCACAATTGATGATGTCAATGCCACATTAGCAGCAGCTTGTGCTCTAGATACAAGATTAAACATTGTGTATGGTTGATAATAGTATTGATAGTTTCCGTTCAAGGTTTTTTTTTTTACTTTTTTCGTTCTACTCAATACGTGTTTATTCTATTTTTTTTTTTTTTTGATGTTGTTGGTGTACAAAATCACGTGACTTGCTATATACTTTTTTTTTTTTACCCAAGAGTCTTTAAATATTCTTTATATAACTTTTCTTGTTGTTGATATTGTTTGGTCAATTTCTTTTTCATACTCTTACTGACCTCTTCACCTTTGGCATCTTTGGTTGGTAATCCTTGTTCATCCCATTCAGAATATAATGTGGTATCTTTGAACATGTCTAATGGATTAATCTTCATTTTAGCTAATTTTTCAGCTTCTTTTTTGGCATTGATGGCAGCTTGTTCTTGTTTCTTTTTCTCCTTTTCGGCAGCCATTTTCAATTTAGCTTCTTGTTGATCTAATAAATTTTGTTGTTCTTGAGCATTCAAAAATTTGACTAATGAAGTACCATCTGGTCTATCATCTAATGAAACTCCCAAGCCAATCAACAGTGATCTGATAGCATCTGATGCTTTCAAAAATTCAGTTAATTCGGCTTTATTGATAGCTAAACTACGCACTGAATCTCTGAATTGAGCCAATGCTTTGACATAAGGTAAGGCAATATCTTCAGTACTTGCTCCACCATTGTTTGATTGTTCAGTTTGATCGATCCATCCTAATCTGTCTTGTCTAACTTCAAAACCTAAAATTTCCAAGATTCTAACAATCCAATTGGTGATTGAGACCAAGACTTCAATTCTTAATTCAGTTTTACCGGAAGCAGCAAGTTGAATATAATTGTTGGATTTGGAAACTAAATCTTGTAAAATTCTGATTGCTTGACCACTTGATAAGTTATCATTAAAAGCGACATCAACATCATCTTGGGCATTGGTCAAATCATCATACAATTGTTTTTCAACATCAGTAATTTTTCTGGATACGTAAACTCCACTTTCAACTTTATGTTTGTAGTCGGAATTCAATGCACGTACAGTGGTGAAGAATTTAGATAAACTGGATTCAATAGCTTTGACTTCATTGATTAATGAATCTTTGAAATCCAATGGTTTTTCCCAAGGATTCAATGCAAACACTAAACGTAATTGTCTAGCAGTGAAATCTTTCAAGGCTTCATCAATGGTAATGAAATTTTTCAAACTTTTAGACATTTTTTGACCTTGAATATGTAAATGACCATTATGCATAAAGTAATTGACCCATTGTTTGTTATCGAAATAAGCTTCCGATTGAGCTAATTCATTATCATGATGTGGGAAACATAAATCAATACCACCGGAATGAATATCCATGGTTTCTCCAGTAATATCAGATGCCATAACGGAACATTCAATGTGCCAACCTGGTCTACCTTTACCCCATTTGGAGTCCCATGAAGGTTCACCTGGTTTGGAAGCTTTCCACAATGCAAAATCTGAAGAGTTTTTCTTGGTGTGCCCAGAACTCAAAGACCCTTCACCATCATTAATTAAACTCATATCACCTTTACTCCATGGTTGCAATTTGGCATATTCGTGTTTGGAATGTTCATATTTAACGGTATCGAAATACACAGATCCGTCATCTGTTTTGTAGGCATATCCATTTTCAACGATCTTGTCAACAAATTCAATAATATCTGGGATATATTCTGAAACTCTGGTGGTGATTGTTGGTGGTAAGACATTTAATTTGGCCATATCTTCATTATATCTTTGTTCCCAATAAGATGGAAGTTTTTTGAAAATTTGTGGATCAGTAACAGTTGCACCGAATTCTTTATCCAAATGAGGCATGGCAACATCTTTAATATTATCCAAGAAACTGTCAATGGATGATGATTTGGTTGTGGTGGTGGCGGCATCAAAAATACTTTCGTGGGCAAGTTTGGCGGCTTTAATAAACATTGGGAATTTTGGTTTTTCTTTAACAATCTCAGCCAAGTTGGTGATACCAGTGTTGGTCCAATTGACGAAATCTTTTTCCAAATCGCCATTAAATTCAGGTAAGTTTTTGGTGACATAGAATTGCAAATATTCTTGAGATTTAGTTTTCAATTCTGGAGTGACTTCTTTATAAACATTAACAACCTTTTCTTCAAATAAAAATTGTTGACGAGCTGCAATAATGATTTTATCATCAATATCAGTCACATTCTGAACAAATTTAATGTTGTATCCAAAATAATCTTGTAAAATTCTTCTATTGATATCAGTACTGACATAATTTCTGGCATGACCCATATGGGAGTGGTCATAAACTGTAGGACCACATGAATACCATGTGATATGACCTGGTCTGATGGTATAGAACTCGTTTTTGGAACGGGTTAATGAATTGTAAACCTTAAGCACGGGTTTGGTATTGTTTTTATTTTCCGGTTGATACCATTCTGGTTGCTGAACTTTCTTAACCACTGGAGTTTGAGTTACGGCTGACATTGTGAATAATCTTCGTGGCGTCAATGACCTTAAATTCATAAAAAAGAGAAAAGTGATCCGTGAAAGAAAAAAAAAAAGTTGAAAGATGACTTTGTCAATATATGTGTTTGGGTATTATTCGTCGTATTTTTTTTCTGACTCATGGTGTGGATATTTTTACATAAACTACATTGATTTTTTATTTTTCGAAATTGAATACGAAATTGATTAATCGTTTATTAATATGATACGTATATAATCTAAAAAAGCAATTGTTAGTATCAATTGAACCATAAATTCTTCATAAATAAGTTTTTTCTAAAAAAAGAAAGTCAGAATATAAAAATGGTCGCATGCTGTATTGTATCCTTAATGAAACTAGGCATGTTTCAGATCCAACACTCTAGAACGCAAATTATAAGTCATCATTGTAAAAATAAACTAAAAAAAAAACGTTATTCAAGGTAAGAAACATACACTTTGTTTGAATAGTTAAAGAAACTTGTTGATATTAAACACCATACATATTTTTTTCTTCCTCTTTTATAAGATGAGGTATGAAAAACGTGAGAATAGAAAATACCATTAGGGTTATAACCCTAACACGTGAATTTGTTAGCAGAAAAAAACTAGAAAAAAATGTTTTTATTCCTGTATACAACGCTTAAAGTGCGAGTTTTAGTGTAACGCACACTGTAAATGCTTCGCTTTACTCTTTTCTCTTTCTCACTTTCCAGTATACTCACGAAAAAATCTTAATCGATTAAAAATTTCACACCTTTTTTGGAAAAATATATCAGCAACTACATATAATAATTAGAGATGTCTTCTACCGTTAAAGCTGCCAACTGGAGATTCGTTGAAGTCGGACGTGTTGTTTTAGTTGACAACAAAGACTTGGCCACTATTGTTGAAATTATTGATCAAAAAAGAGTATGTTGAAAGAAACCATGAAAAAAAAACAGGAAAACCTTAGTAAAGAGTGTGGAAAGAAAATGGACTAGAAAAGGAATAAATATCAACATTAAATGGGAAAACAAGAATAGCATGAATCGAGATATGAAATAATATTACAAATTATATCCAAACGGAACACTTTAAATCACTCAAACTAAATTTCCTAATTTTTCTATTTTATTGGAATATTGAATACTAACAAAAATTTTTCTTTAGGCTTTGATTGATGGTCCAAAAATCCAAAGACAATCTATTGCTTTAGCTAAAGTCACCCTTACCCCAATTGTTTTACCAAACTTACCAAGAGGTGCTAGAACCGGTACCGTTTCTAAGAAATGGGCTGCTGCTGACATTGACGCCAAATGGGCTGCTACCGCCTGGGCTAAAAAATTGGCTAACAGAGAAAGAAGATCCCAATTAACCGATTTCGAAAGATTCCAAGTTATGGTTTTGAAAAAACAAAGAAGATACGCTACTAAAAAAGCTTTAGCTAAAGCCTAAACTTCTTAGAAAGAAATCACTTGTGTATTAGTAACTTTTATAATATAAAAAAAGGGTATAATTTTGGTTTATTAATGTTAACGTCATCTTCAGTCATACATATCTTCAACTTCATCTCCTCCCAAACTATATAGGAATACCATCATTTTTAAAACCTATATATAAATTATAATATATATCAAAAAAAAAATTAAAAAAAATAAACCAACTAATGGGGTTGTTATATTGTTTCTATGTATGTGTATGTACAAGACTTTTTATTGGATTGCTTCTCTATGAACATGTTTCACTCACTTTTTAGCACTTTGGGCTTTTTCGTATTCAGCAATCAATTCTTTTTGCAAATGAGGAGCAGTTGGTGCATATTTAAGGAACTCCAAAGAGAATTCCCCTTTACCTTGGGTACAAGCTCTTAAGGAGGTGGAGAAACCAAACATGGCATTCAATGAACATTCAGCATTGACAGTGAAATCATCTGGACCGTTAATGGTGTCATTAATCATACCTCCTAATTTGTTGACCAAACCAACAACTGGACCTTGGAATTCATTTGGTGCAGTAACTTCAACAGTCATGATTGGTTCCAAAATAACTGGTTGAGCGTTTAAGAAAGCTTGTTTGAAAGCACCTTGGGTAGCGGTTCTGAACGCCAATTCGGAAGAATCAACCACATGGGTTTGACCATCATTAATAAGCATACGAACACCCAAGACTTTGTGACCAATCAATGGACCCTTTTCTAAACAATCATCAAATCCTTTGTTACAAGCAAATAAGAATTTTTCTGGAATCTTACCACCAACAATAGCGGTTTCGAATTTGTTTTCACCTTCAACCGGAGCCATTTCACCAACAACTCTACCATATTGACCAGCACCACCAGATTGTTTCTTGTGAGTGTAATCGAAAAGAGCTGGAGCAGTAATGGCTTCACGGTAAGAAACTTGTGGTTTACCAGTAACACAATCAACACCGTATTCACGTCTAATTCTTTCAACGTAAATTTCCAAATGCAATTCACCCATACCGGAAATAATGGTTTCTTTAGATTCAGGATCGTAATGAACTCTGAAAGTAGGATCTTCTTTTTGGAAACGGTTCATGGCTTTGGAGAAAGCACCATTATCTTTGGTTTTTGGGGCAATAGACAAAGAAATAACGGCTTCAGGAACAAACATCGAACTCATGGTGATTTGATTTTGCATACCAACACCAGTGAAAGTATCACCAGAGGCACAGTCAATACCGAAAGTGGCACAGATTTCACCAGCACCAACTTCTGGAACATCTTCCATATCATTAGAATGCATTCTCACTAATCCTGAGACCTTAACTTTTTTACCGGATTTAACGTGAGTCATGTAAGCACCTTTTTTCAATTTACCTTGATAAACTCTGATATAAGTCAATTGACCATATGGACCTTCTTCCAATTTGAAAGCTAAACCAACAAATGGTTCAGTAGATGATGGAGTCAAGTGGATTGGTTTTTCAGATCCATCGTTTTGCAATTCTAAACCAGTGTTTAAGACTTCATTTGGTTGTGGCAAGTAATCAACAACAGAATCCAAAACTTGTTGGATACCTTTATTGGCTAAAGCGGAACCCATCAAGACAGGAGTGAATTTTCTACCGATAGTGGAACGTCTAATAGCAGCTTTGATTTGTTCAACAGTTGGTTCTTCACCTTCCAAATAAAGATCAGCGATTTCTTCATCGACATCAGCTAAAGTTTCAATCAATAAAGCTCTCTTTTCTTCAACCAAATCTTTCAATTCTTCCGGGATTTCAGCCTTTCTGATGATTTCACCTTGAGCACCATCGTTGTATAAGGCAACACGGTCAATAATGTTAACAACCCCTTGCAAGTTATCTTCAGCACCAATTGGAACTTGGATGGCAGCGGCAGGAATCTTCAATTTAGAGTTAATTTGTTCAATAGCTCTCCATGGATTAGAACCCATACGGTCCATCTTGTTAATAAAAGTGACTCTAGGAACATTGTATCTACGCATTTGACGATCAACAGTAACGGTTTGGGATTGAACACCAGCAACGGCACAAACAACCAAAACAGCACCGTCCAAAACTCTCAAAGCTCTTTCGACTTCAATGGTGAAATCAATATGCCCTGGGGTATCAATTAAATTGAAATGGTAATTCTTGTTATCTTTATCCCATGAACAGTAAGTAGCAGCAGATTGAATGGTGATACCTTTTTCTCTTTCCAAATCCATATGATCCATCTTGGCCCCAACGGAATCTTTACCACGAACTTCATGGATGGCTTTGATTCTACCGGTATAGAACAAGACACGTTCGGTAAAAGTGGTTTTACCGGAATCAATATGTGCTGAAATACCAATGTTTCTTAATCTTCTAGATGCGACAATATCGTCTTCTTGTAAGTTTTTGTTCATTTCATCAAGAATGACTTTTTCTTCATCATAGGTTTGTGGTAAGGTTTCATTACGCAAGAATGGTGTGGTTTGAAAACTTCTAGCAAACCTTCTTGGAATGGATAACGTTCTAGGAATTTGAGTTTTCAAAACTCCACGAAGAACACTCGCCATGGTTATATGAATAGGTGTGTTTTGGTAATGCTGAAAAAACTAGATGAAATAAATCTGAAAAAAAAAAAAATTTTTTTTTCATTTTCAATTGTTTTAGTGCGTGAAATATTGTATGGAAATTGAATATATGTGTATGTATATATATAAGAAAAGGTAAATAAATAGGCATAAGCTATATACAAGGAAAAGAAAACTAATAAATAAATAATTCTAATCTCTTGGTTTGACTGGTCCGAGACCATTAACATTTCTAAACATCATAACACCTTTAGCATCTTCTTTATCATCATCAACGAATTGACACATTCTGATACATTTCCATAATGAGTACCACATGTTTTCATCAGTTTGTTGGTAGTGGATACCCATGACTTTTTTAATAGCATCGGTAGCTTCTCTGGCATTGTAGAATGGAATTCTGGAAACGTAATGGTGCAACACGTGGGTTTCAATAATATCGTGGAAAATGTGTTGACCAACAAATCCGAAATTTCTATCAATAGTAGCAGCGGCACCACGAGCAAAAGTCCATTCTTGAGCAGTGTAATGTGGCATAGATGGATCAGTATGTTGTAAGAAGGTAACAAAGACTAACCAGTGGTTAACCCATAACCATGGAACAAACCAATTAATCATCATATTGAATAATCCGAAATTCTTGTACCATTGGTAAACGGTGGTTAAAGTACAAAGAATACCAATGTCTGATAAAACAATAAACCAGTATTGATTTTTTTCAAACACTGGAGAACCTGGAGCGTAATGAGATCTAGCGAGCCATGAGTAGCCTGGGATTGGTTGACCAGTAGCATTGCTGGCCAAGTACAATTGTAAACCACCTAATTGTTGGAAAATCAAAACCCCTAAAGAATAGATTGGAGATTCTTCAACTAATTCACTAACTTTTTCAACTTTATTTTTTTCCAAATATTCTTTTTTAGTGTATGGAATGAAAACCATATCTTTAGTCAAATGACCAGTAGCTTTATGATGTTTAGCATGGGAGAATTTCCAAGAAAAGTAAGGAACCATCAAGTAAGAGTGTAAAACCCAACCAATAAAGTCATTTACGTTTTGGTAATCGGAGAAAGCACCGTGTCCACATTCATGAGCCAAAATCCATAACCCGAAACCGAATAACCCAATCAAGTAAGATTGGACCATCCATAAGGCACCTCTAACATAGTAACTCAAAGTTTCTTGACCGGCGATTTCAACGGTTGGAATGAATTTGTGACCAACGTAACCGATAGTAACCATCATAACAATATCTCTAACGACGTAACCCATAGATCTAACAAAAGATCTTTCATAACATTGTTTTGGAATAGCTTGTAAGATATCTTTAATGGAGTAATCTGGAACTTTGAAAACGTTACCGTTGGTATCGATGGTGGTTAAGTTAGATGTGGCTGTAGTCGAAGCAAATTCAGAAATGTTACCTCTTTTAACAACTGTGGAACCTTCAGTTTTGTCAACGACTGAGCTTGATGATGCTTCAACAACACTCATAGTAAATGATATTATTGATAAGAAGAGAAAGAATGAAAGAAAGAAAAGAAAAGAAGAAGAAAAAGGATCCAATCAACGATTTCTAGTTCTTGATTATTTGTTTTTCTTTTTTAGTAGTTCGATTTTTTTTTTTAAAAAAAAAAAGAAAATTTCTTTTTTGTGAAGAGATGGATGGTGTAACAAGAGGAAAAATTTTTCACAGCGAGTTTTGTGTAGTGAAACGAAGATTATTATTATTATGTTGGAATACTATTGGTGTGGAAATCTATTGTCTATTTTGATATTCTAAGAAACCACGTGATAAGATATATCGTTTTCATGAAAACGAATTACTGCAAAATCCAAAAATAAATAAATAAATAAAAAGCAGCAATGAAAAAAAAGTTAATAACGTTTTCAATTACTTGATGATTACGCAACATGTTTTATTTTTTTTTTCTTTGAGGGGTTTGGTTTTCGATTACGTAATCGTGGTTTTTATTTTCGAAGCAATATCCGTTTCTCTACCGAAAAAAATGAACTATACTTTGTTGTTGGGAAGAAACGTGTATGATGAGGTTTATAACCATGTCAAACGTTTGATCGGTAGGTGTGGGATTGATTGAAAGTGTGTTTACATATACACACCTTTGGGCCGTCCAGGTTTCATAACACTCAAATCCATGTGAAAACTACATTAAAGGCGGATTAAAAGGGGGAAGTTAGTAATTGAAAACAATATATTACATAAGAAAGTGTGAACTTGTTATTTTTAGATGCAGATTGTTTCTGTTTCAGATTGCATTTTTTTTTTTGTTTGTTGAATTTTTTTGCAATAAAGTTGTAGTAAAGTTTAAAAATAGTAAAATCATGCGGAGATACAATTTCTTCGTGAAAAAAATTAAGGAGAAAGCAGTAGGTAGGTACCATTAAAAGAAGATTCGTAAACACCTTTCAGTAAACATGAAATTGAAGTAAGGTCTTTATTTGGAAAAAATACACAAAACTTTTTTCCTACTCACTATATTACAACTAATTTCTAACCATAACCATTGGGGTAAGAAAAGTATACTGTCACCTCAGTTAGTATATCTCCTAATACAGTTAGCAAACCAACTAACTGAAACTACGATCCTCCCAAGCCCACCCATTAATTGAAAAAAACTATTTCCATTTTGTTTTGGCTTTGTTGATCAATTTCAGTATAATTACGAGTAGAAAGGGATACTTGGTAAATAATGAAATACACATGGATTAATCATGTCATGATATGGATAACAAAGTCCGCTTATTGTTAATCAACAATATTAAGTAAAACTTATATTACTATATCTGGTAATTTTTCTGATAATGTAGTGCAAAATTTATCAATTAAGTAACCCTGCATAAGTCAAATCCAACATCTGAATTTCTTTTTCCATTTCCTTCTTTTTTTTGTTTGATTCCTTTCGATTGTTCGTGAACAAAAGTTAAGAATCTCCACAGTCGAACAAGAGGGAACTAATGTCATTAAACTTTTGCGGGAAACATTGTTGTTAATTGAAAAGTTCTATTTTTTTAATTGTTTTTGTTTTTTTTCCGTTTTTTTTTATTTTTTTGTGTGTGAAATTACGAAAAGCCTCAGTGTTCTCGATTTCTCTTTTGGGATAACAAAGTAAATGAGGAAAGTCTAGACCTGTCACTAACTCTCCTTCAACATTCTTTCATGAAGTAACCAAACATCATCTGTTACCCATATGATTAGGGATAATTTCATCATCACTACAATTATCTACAATAGGAATTGTAATTGAATATCAGAAGGAAGATCAACACAGTTCTGATTCGTTGCCGAACGTTTCCTTTTTTTGAATGAATATTTTTAGAATAACAAACTTAGACTTCCCAACAACAATGGCGCACAATGGTCGGTAAAATCTTGGCTTTGAAATTTTTCTGTATTGCCCGTTTGGTCAGTTGACACCCATTGCCGTTCTTGTGGCAGTAACAATAATAAAATAAATTAAAAAAAGCGGAGTCGTTATAATAATTAATTAATTAATTAACGAGTTGTAGCAAAGAACTCAATCAAGAATATTCGTGCCTTACTTCAGTTTCAGTTTAAGTCTATGTGTTACTTAACTAAGAACAGTAATACTACTACACGCAACTAATCACCAAAACCACAATTTATTACTTTATTGAGAGTAAGAGGACTTTTGTGTGGATTTAACGTACAGGTTTTGAACCAAAATGCATTATTTCGCCCCCCCCTCCCCTTCCACCCACAACCATAGTTGACGATGCGTTTTTTGCATTTTTAACTGTATTTAGCTATATTGTTAACCACCGCAATTAATATTGATGTTTGGATGTAATAAAATTTCCTAATTAGGAACTTAATTTTTCTGTTGCACCAATTTTTTTTTTTTATTTCGCAGTATTTTTTTCTTTTTGGTTAATTGTATGGGCAGTACATACAATTTTTTTTTACTTTCTTCATTGAGTAATCGATTTATATTCAACGAAGAATAGTCGAAAGTTGTCGAAGAACAATTATAAATAGTTTGTTAATTTCCATAAAAAATTTTAATTTTAGAATTGTTTCTTTTTTTCTTTTCTTCTTTTTTTATTATCATCAACAGATTAGTTTTATACTACAAATCACTACACTAGACTTCCAATTCACTCACACATATATAAAAAATGAAATTTTCAAGTGCCACTGTCTTAGCTATTTTAGCTTCATCTGCCTGTGTTTCTGCTGCCCCAGCCATTGTCGCTGAACAAACCATGGTTAAAAGAGAAGATGTCAACGAAGTCTTGAACTTGATTGCCGAAATCAAAAAAATCAACGCCAAGAGAGATTACGCCGAAGGTGAAGACTTATTGGACTTGGAAAGAAGAGCCGACAGTGCCATTGGTGAATTGATTTCCGCTTTAGCCAACTCCGGTATCATCAGTTTAGTTTGGGACAAATTAACCACTGATTCAGGTATCTCCAGTGCCATTTCTGCCATCATTAAATCTGCCATTCAAACCGCCGTTGTTCAAGGTCCAGCTTTGATCCAAGCCGTTTGGAACTCTGGTTTATTAGGTGATGTTTTCAACTTGTTATTAAACGATACCGATTTAAGACAAGCTTTATTAGATGTTGCTAAATCTATTTTCAGTACTGCTGCCAACTTGGTCACTGCTTGGATCTCTGGTGGTTCTTCTTCTTCTTCTGGTACTACCACTGCTGCTGCTGCCCCAGCTGCTTCTGGTGCTTCTAAGAGAGAAATCATGGAATTAGATGCCGAATACTTGAGTGAAAGAGATTTGTCTTCTATCATTTCTTGGATCGTTCAAGAAATTAAAGATTCCGGAATTGTACAATCATTAGTCAACCAA
>JAKTXQ010000549.1:0-12772 GCA_030582995.1 Candida maltosa
ATGATCGTCATCATAATCCTAATTCTAATGGAGTCAACCAAATAGCCTAATTCGGTTCCAAAGTATATACAAATAGAAAATAAATAAATAAATAATCGGCATTGTTATTTATTCCCTCTTATTTAATGGAAACAAGCTTTATCTTGAACCACGTATTTTTTTCTTTGGTTTTTGGTTTTTGGTACGACATCTTTCGTTTATTGTCTATATTGTTGCCAAACTCATACGGCTAACTCAAAAAATTACGCCCAAAAGCGGAAAAAAAATTTCGCTCGCACCAATTTTGATTGCAAAAAAAAAAAAAAACAAATCCAAAACAAAACGAAAACAATGTATATTATAGTCTTGTGAAGTCGAAGCCTTCTTCTTCTTTATATGAATAGACATCGTCAATGCTATTCTTGTCTTTTGGATTGTTTTCCGTAAATTTCACAGGCGTCGTGATTGACGAAATAATTTATTACCTAATTGGACCAATGAAAAAAAAAGTTTAAAAGTTAAGGTCCTTATTATTAATAGAATATACTCAAATAGTTTAAAAGATGGTCTGATATATTAAGATTTTGCCAAGATGTCTATTTACCTTTTGTTTAAATTAGCTGTGGATACATAACATTAATTAAAATTAAGTTCGTACTTGAAATTGCAATTCTTTTTTGTTTTTTTTTTGCAGACGAAAAAGCTAAATAGAAAGCAAACAAACACGGATATATCAATGAATGCCACTTTGTGGTTTCTATTTCGCAAAAACCGAACATTATATTCCGAGTTTGCTTTACTTACCTACTCACATAAACCATGATTGGGTTTGTTCAGAAAATAAAAATCTACACTATAAAAGGAACTTAATTTCAAACGTGTTTTCCCAATGTTTCACTATTGTAAGATTTTAAAACCACCACCTCCCCAAAAATGATTGATTTTCAAAGCATTTTTGTTGCTTTCTGCTTGTTAGTCAACTTGGTTTTTGCTATAGATATCACCGAAAATAGAATTGATACGGATATCGTTAATGCCCAGGTTGGAGATACTACAATTCACTCAGGTGCATACTGGGCACTTATCAACACTGCGACTACTTCAATTGTTGGTGACTTGCAAGTTAAATCAAAAGCTGGATTTTTCATCACTCTGTCTTCACAACAGTTAGACTTCATTGTCACATTATCCTCTTCTCACAACTTAATCAACAACGCTGGTTTGATTGTTTTTGATGGAAGAAGTACTCCAAAAGCTACCATTTATAATTTACTTGGTCAGAGTTTCTCCAATTCTGGAGAGTTTTATTTTGCTTCATCAGGTGCAAAACATAGCCCACTGTCAATTAATGCTAAGGATTGGACAAATACTGGTTTGATTGTGTTTTCTCAAAGTCAAAGAAACACCGGTCTTCTCACTTTAGGTTCCCATTCAAAAACAATTACTAATGACGGTCAAATCTGTATTGACAACCAAATCTATGAACAAACTTCATCTATTTATGGATCAGGTTGTATCACCGCCGTGAAAAAATCAACTATCTACATCCCACATACAAAACTCTCAGTCCAGTCATCTCATAGTTTTTACTTAAAAGACAGTCAAGCATCAATTATTATTCACAAAGATGCTAAACCGGATCAACCTTACAATGTGTACGGGTTCGGAAATGGTAACAAAATCGGTACAACCTTCCCAATCTCTGGCCACTCTTCTTACAGCTATGATGCTACCACTGGTATTTTGACATTGAGTAAATTGCTCAAGTCTCAATCATTCCGTATTGGAACTGGTTATGATCCAAGCTTATTTGATATTGTTACTGATGATACTCCTGGTATTCCTAACAGTTCCAACGGTGCTGTAACTTATTGGGGTCCGGTTCCATTTAGAACCATTCCTGGTCTTTGTAACATTCCTTGTGATGACGTTCCAGATGGTCCACCTGAAGAACCAACTGAAGAGCCAACCGAAGAACCAACCGAAGAACCAACCGAAGAACCTACTGAAGAGCCAACTGAAGAACCTACTGAAGAGCCAACTGAAGAACCAACTGAAGAACCATCTTCTTTGGCTGGGGAATCAACTGTTTCAGAGGAATCATCTACCGAAGAGGAAGCAACTACTGATGAACCAACTACTTCGGAGGAACCATTCACAACTGAAGAACCTTCAACTGACAATGAATCTTCTACTGAAGAAGAACCATCCACCACTGACGAACCAACTACTGACGAAGAACCAACTACCACTGACGAACCAACTACTGATGAAGAATCAACTACTGAGGAAGAATCTACCACCGATGAACCATCTACTACTGACGAGGAATCTTCTATTGACGAGCCATCTTCTTTAGCTGGTGAGTCAACTGTATCTGAAGATTCATCTACTACTGACGAATTTTCGACTGAAGAATCAAGTACAGAAGAAGAACCATCAACAACTGATGGAGAAGCAACTAGTGATGAAGAATCTACCACTGACGACGAATCAACTACTGAAGAACCTTCCATTGACGAACCTTCCACAACGGACGAGCC
This sequence comes from Candida maltosa, assembly GCA_030582995.1. NCBI lineage: Eukaryota > Fungi > Ascomycota > Pichiomycetes > Serinales > Debaryomycetaceae > Candida > Candida maltosa. Next base: position 2,523 of record JAKTXQ010000549.1, read on the forward strand.
ATCTACCACTGATGAGGTATCTACTGATGATGAAGAATCAACTACTGATGAGCCTTCCACAACTGGCGAAGAATCTATCGACGAACCTTCTTCATTGGCTGGTGAATCAACTGTATCTGAAGACTCATCCACAACTGATGAACCACCTATCACGGATGATGAATCTAGTACTGAGGAATCTTCCATCGATGAACCTACTACTTCTGACGAACCATCCACAACTGATGAAGAATCTGCCACTGAAGACGAATCAACTACTGGTGAACCTTCTATCACTGACGAACCTAGTACTTCTGACGAACCATCCACAACTGATGAAGAAACTGAACCATCTACTACCGATGAATCCTCGACTGATGAACCTTCCATTGACGAGCCTTCTTCTTTGGCTGGTGAATCAACTGTATCGGAAGAGTCTTCTATAACTGATGGTGCTTCTACAACTGATCAAGAGTCTATCACTGTTGAAGAATCTACTACTGGTGAAGAATCTGAACCATCTAACACCGATGAAGAATCTGAACCATCAAACACCGATGAAGAGTCCGAACCAACTAACACCGATGAAGAATCTGAATCAACTAACACCGATGAAGAGTCTGAACCATCCACTACCGATGAAGAATCTGAACCATCTTCTTTAGCTGCTGAATCAACTGTATCTGAAGAAGCTTCTAACACCGATGAAGTTTCCACAATTGACGAACCATTAACTGACTCCACTTCAGGTACAAACTCTGATACCGATTCTATTGGAACTCCCGATACAGTTACTACCACTGTTACCGCTGATGCTTCTTCTGGAATTGATACCCCTGATGATTCAGGTGCTTCCGACACTTTTGGTCAAGATTCGGATAATACTGAACAACCATCTTCTGGTTCTGTAACGATTCCGCAAGTGTTTACAACAACTTGGACAATTACCGATGCTGAAGGTTCAGTGACCAGTGAAACAGGTGTTGTTTCCCAATCTGGTTCAGTGATCACAACTTTAACAACTTTTACCCAATATGTAACATTGACAACTGAAGAAGAAGTCATAAATGCTGAAACTACTGGTGCTGGTGAGCAAGATTCTGGTGCTGGTGAGCAAGATTCCGGTGCTGGTGAGCAAGATTCTGGTGCTGGTGAGCAAGATTCTGGTGTTGGTGAGCAAGGTTCCGGTGCTGGTGAGCAAGATTCTGGTGCTGGTGAACAAGATTCTGGTGTTGGTGAGCAAGGTTCCGGTGCTGGTGAGCAAGATTCTGGTGCTGGTGAGCAAGATTCTGGTGTTGGTGAGCAAGATTCTGGTGTTGGTGAGCAAGATTCTGGTGTTGGTGGAAATGGTGATACAGCTGGTGGTCAAGCTCCAAATGTGTCAGATGAAGATTCTACTTTGGTTACCTTAAGTGCATCCTCTTTTGGTCCAACACCAACTGAATCCTTTGCTACTTCGTTGGCCGGACCTGCCACCATAGTTGACAACTCGTCCAATGCAATTGCAATCAACATTCTTGCTGCCATCGGTTCATTATTGGCCGTATTCATTTAAGATACCTTTCCTTTTTTTATCCATTCCAAGATTTATTTTACTTTCTTTTTTCTTTCGGTATAAAACCACTTGTTTTATTGATTATTTTTTGTTTTCGTATTTTTGATTAGTTTTTCAGTCGTATCATGACTAGACTTGGATTTATATTTTTATTTAGAATTTCTTCACTTGGATCTTTTCTTATTTCGTATTATTCTTTGTGTATTTTGTTTTTGTAGTTAGTCATTATATATTTAATAAAACATGGCTATTATCTTAACTTTGATTGTATGTTTCTTTCAAAAATCTTCAAGATTTATCCCATTTCTCTCTTGTGCGGTTTTTGGTTCAGACTAAAAAAAAAAAATCTCACTCGTAAAATCTACGACTCTAACAATCCACAACAACGTACAACACACACCCACATATGATCACACGAAGACCGTTTCGAATACGATGGTACTCGACTCGGATACCGCAATTATCACAACGTGTCCTCAAACGGAACCAACGAAGACTAACAGAATTCGAAAACAACATCAAACTCGCGGATCAGTTCAAGACACATCGCAACAGCATCTTGGAACTTATGAAGGATGAAAGCCACATCGATGCCTTGTTTGACCATGATTTCCCCATGACAGTGACAGAGTACTCGGAATTACAGAACCACTTGGGTGCCACCACATACACTGATATTGACATGCGTAACACCATCACGTTGGTGTGCCATTCTTTGGCTGAATCTATACGAGTCGAATTGGCGTTGCGAGATGTGGCCGACCCTCGATTGGATCTGATTTTAGAAAACATAAAAGGAAGTATTCACTTTGAAGCGGTGGAAGATTACCGGTTCCGGTTCTACAACATCAAGTCGTCACAGTTCTTGAACTACACCGAATCAGATATAATGAAAGAGGTGGATGGGTCCAATTTCGTTCAGTTCACACTGCCGGTGAAAGATTCACAGGAGTACATATCCAAGTTCTCCCAAACATTTGATAAATACGAGACATCACAGCAACACGAACCATTGGCACATATCGACATCGGAGTCAATTTGATCAGAGACATGTTGAGCTGCTCCACATACATCCCGACAGTGGAGATCTGGCATTATCTACTCACCAAGTTGGACCAGTACGAGTTGTACCACTACCAACAGCTTGTGTACTCGTCGTTGTTCCAGTACAAGCACCAGCCCACGGTGTTGGGAACACCACAACCTGGACTGCAACCACAGACGAAACCACGACTCATGGCTGATCATTTCACTCACCTAGTTGAAGCGTACCCGGAAATACTTCTGTCGTTGTGCCAGTACCAAACATCGAGAAACGATAAGGACACGTTCATGGAGTTGTTGTCGTTCTTCAAGCTCGACAAGCTCGCCGGCGAGGTGCTTGCATTGAAGAAGAGCCCGCTCTTGTCCAAAGCCAAGTATAATCTACCGCAGGTGTGCCCGGGAATAGATCTAGACACGAAAGATTTGCGTGTGCTGAGACAATGCATATACCTGGTGATGAGGTCTGCCATTGCGTTGGAGATGTACGAGTACGTCGACTTGTTGTACGACAAGATTGTGCTTGACTCGGTGGACCCTGACACAGTTCAGTTAGACTACACTCCAGACAAGCTCGTGGAAGGAACTATATTCACGACCGAGTTGTTCGCAATCATGTTGGACGCATGCAAAGAATCCAATGATCTCGGGAGGTTGTTGTGGTTACTTCCGTTCTTGGACGAACACATCGCTAAGAATAAAGATACCATCCCTGAACTGTTGAGAACGGCCATCATGGAGACGTTGACCGTGTTCAACCTCGAGGGGAAACTACTAGCTTATGGGAAAATCTTGTAACATATATGTATATGTAATATGTATATTTGTAAATACTATACCTAAAGACACTTTCGAGCCCGCTCTTCCCACTCTTTCATTCTCTTTTTGGACGCCACGATAACCTCAAGGATCGGTACTTCCATGTTCTCTTTGGTGGTTTTCTGTTTCTCGATCAAGTCGACGCACGTTAACAACACGGATGAGTGGAACGCTATTGTCGGGTAGCAATCATTGAACTCGCTAGAGCTCACAAAGTCGTATAGGTATCGGTTAGGATCAGTTGATTGTAGTTCGTTGGCCATCGTGATGGAGATTGATTAGGTGTGGCAGGTTGGTTCGTTGTAACACTCAGGGTATACTCTTTTGTTGTATGTAATAGAGAAGACAAAAATATATTAAGCACTAAAAAAATAAGGTCAAGACTGCATATTAAGTTTGTAAGTAAACTGTGAAGGAAAACTCCCGTGTATATGGAGATTGAATAATACGTTTTGTGAGTATATACTTACGGCTATTACTTCTGTCAATACTAACAATGCTTGAATATTGTTCTTGTATTTATATAAATTCATTAAACAAAATTAAATCTAACTAGATGTTGCAACTCTGCTGGAATGGGCATTTTATTAACAGCCAAGAATCCAAATTTTGGATTTTCCTCTAATTTGTAGAGAAGACGTATGGCTGTATCATTGTCAATGGAATTAACCATGAGCACAATTATTCTGATAGCAGCACCAAACAGAAATTCTTTGGGTGACAGAGCCAACCAACTACCTAGTTTGTTGTTGCACAAATTGAGATTCGTTAAAGAAGGGAAATCTGTAAAACTTCCCATGAATTTTTGAATTTCGCATCGACTCATAGAAAGGTCCGTAAGTGATTTAGGGAACATATCAAGATCGACCACTCCCAAATAACTAAACCTGTGAGACAGAAAATTTAGCTTTTTCAAGTTGACCAAATGACTTAGATTAGGAGTAAATGAATATGTATCACGGTCTGCGGTGTTCGTCAATTTCAAGTCTTCTAACGTAGTAGGGAGGTTATCAAAATCATATTGCTTTACTCTCGCAACTTGACAAGTGATATCAAGAGTTTTAAGATTCGGTGGTAGATTGGGAATTTTGTGCATTGCGTCACAACCTAACTCCAATCTCTGCAAATTTTGAGGAAACACAGACAGTTTAACAAAGGATTGTATACCACCTTCATCTGACAAAAAACTGGGTCCGTGAAGTTTTAGCTCGACCAAACTTTCCGGAATTTGGAAATTTTCTGGACTCACCACGCTAAATTTAGTTTGATATAAATTCAACTGTTTCAAGCTTTTAGACCGTAAAGAAATTTTACAAAGCTCAGGGTTAATGAACTCCAATAACTGCAATTTCGGAGGTAATTCATAGTCAAAATTTGCGCCGAGTGGACAATAAATTCTCAATGATTGCAAACTTGTCACACTTTTCAAGTTGTCAAAAAAGTCGCTGTTTAACATCTTCATTCTCTGTGATGGCAAATTAATGGTTAATTGAGTCAACGATTGAGGCAACGGTCCAAGTCTCAGAAACCCATCAAAATAATTTATCGACAATATTTTCAAATTCTGCAACATGCTTTCCTCTTTGTTCAGAAATAGAGTTTCCAGTTCACTGAATTGAACGTTCTGCAGACCACGAACAAGATGCAACGCTTGTAAACTCTTGGGGAATTTAATTGATGAGCCATTTTCATGTTTTTCAATATTTGCAAGTGTACCACCGCCCACACGTAAATTGGTCAACTTTTCCGGAAAATTGAAAGCATTACCATGTCTTTCTGCGTGTCTCGCTATCAGGCATTCAAAAGATGTTAAATTTGGACACTGATTTTTGATTGCTTCCACATCAAGACCAGTGCTTTTCACCAGTTTCAATGATTTGGGAAATCTGACGTTGTAATATGGGACACGCTTTTCATTTTTTATATTTTCAAATAGCAAGTTCGATAGGTGTTCTAGGTCGTTAAAGCATGTCCAACATTGTTCAGGATAATTGAACAACAAAACGTTCAAACTTTTTAAGCCGCTAGGAAATTCAAAATCATCAACCTGAAATTCAGGACATAATATATTGCAATTCAATGTTTTAACCGACCTGGGGATAAGCTTAATCACTTCATGACTTATTTGGAAAGTAAGATTAAGATTCACCAAATTCTGATATCTATCATCTTCAAAAATAGTATCCAAACGACTTGTAGTGTAAAAATGGGCTGATGACAACTTTTTGGTAAATGGAGCGCTTGATTCGTGCAATGACTCGTGTAGAACTTCACAATATGCAACTCTTCTGATTTTTAATGGTAAGGAAATCAAGATGAGCAAGTATGATTTTTCCAAATCAGGGCTATCGGCATCAAACCCAAAAGGCAAGTGTAAATCGGTTTCAATTACGCAATCTTGCAAAATTCTTGGATTTGTGCGATAAGCGAAAACAACGTCCGTGGGGAATGGAAAGTAAATATGTTTTGGAAATGGAAGGTGATTCTTTTCAAGAAAATTGGTTAACTCTATGAAACAAGAAAATTCAGGCTTCAGGTTATCGACTTGTAGACTACCAAACCCACCAAACGAAGGTTCATTCCAATTGTAACTGGGGGGCACGCCACCTCTAATTATTACCGAAGAATAAATGCTTCTTAACACTGGATCTTCTAAATAATCAATTCCATCTAGTTTGTATAAATGTGATTTGGGAACATAGCTAATTATCATTTCTAATATCTCCAATGGAAAATTGGATAGTTTGAAGTGTGACATGACGATTGGCCACTGGAAGAAAAGAAAACATAATATTCCAATTTTCTTTGTAGAGTTCGTATATTTATCATCATCCTTGAAGTTTTTACCGCGCCTTTCAAATTTTTTAGCTGTGCTATCCCCGCGTGGTAAAATTTTTAAAATTACGAGATATTCCCAGATATGTACAACGAAATAGAAATTATCAAATATAAGAGTCGAGCAATGATATTAAAAAAATACACAAATGGACAATTCACCTGTTACGGTTAGTTCTACACTACGTAAATTTAATTCTGAAATTTATCTTTGATATTTTGAAATTATTTGCAGCAAAATTTTAGTAAAATACTAGTATCTTGTAATAATTAATTTTTCAATTTGCTCAATATTTATTATTACAATTGAAGATTTGAATATCTACATACGCCATCAAGGTTTCCATAGAGAATACATGTTGATAACTGATTAGATATTCATAGTTCGCAACAATTACATTCACACTGATTTCTTCTCGTCAGCGTAAGAAAAACAAAAAGTTGTTAGAATAGAAATCAAAGTATCGTTTTTTTTTTGTTTTTTTTTTTGCCACACGAACAATGTCAATCAATTTAAACATCACATATCAGCAACGTCCAAAGAAAATAACAATTTCAAAGACTTCTACAATTAATCAATTGGTGTCAGAATCATTAACTTTGTTTAAAATTGATAGTTCATCCAACAATGGTAGATTGCTTCACAACGATAAAGTTTTAGATGGATCTTTGCCAATTCGATTAACCAACTTATTGAACAATTCGAAATTAGTTTTACAATCTGAACCGAAATCGACATCATCCAAATTTGATATAAATGTCAAGTTTATGAGTGATCAAGGAAGTTCCGTCAAGAAATGCTCGAGTGATTTGTCATTAGTGGAATTGGTCAAAGAATTTAATGGTGATGTTACCAAACCTTCCAATATGAGAGTTTTGAACTTGTCTATTCAATCAGATAAATATGCCAACACCCTGTTGGGATCAATTGTGGGGAATGTGAACAATGTTGTCATTAGATTTGCGTACGAGAATGAGAAACAAGAAGTTGAAAAACAACAACAAGAAGCCATCAGATTGCATATTGAACAAGGGAAGTTAAGAAAGCAGAAAGAAGAAGAACAAGCAAGGTTGCAAGAGGAATCAGAAAGACAACAACAACACCAAAATCATCAGCATGTGCATATTCCTGTGAATGAAACAAAAAACGAAGTTCAAGATGGAGTTGACAAGACGGAAGCGGAAAACCTGGAACCCAAACCAGTTTTGAATGACGGCGACGTACATCCAACGGTTAAGGATGGTGTAGAGGCAGAACCTCATAATGCATATGTCTATAAAGAAGATGATATCAAAGAAACACCACAACTTTTTGTACCGTCAAAAGCACCGCAACAGCAGTTGTATGACAATCCCGATGAGGATTACGAAATGACATTGCATCAAGCTAAAGCATATCAAAACGCCATTAGAAATTCAGCAAAAAGAAAACAAAAGGATAAGGTTACAGCGTTACCTTCGAAATATCAGATTAGATTAAAGTTCCCAGATGCAACCATATTACAAATTAACTTTATTGAAAAAGTCGATCAGGTAAAATTTGGGAACTTGGTTAAAAAAATAGATGACTTATTATTACCGGAGTTTATCAATATTTATAATTTGAAACAAGGATATCCTCCGTTTAACACCATTGATATGTCGTATGCCAACAATAACGAGTTCTTACACAATTTACCTGATTTTCAACAGGAAAGAATCGTACTCATCTGGGAATTACAGAAACACGACTTGAATGTGAAAGGACCGTTTGTTAAAAATACTGCAGGATTGAGTGTCAAACAAAGTGAAGATTTACCAGAAAGAGTGTTAGAAAGACATAGAGGAGAGTTGCCTGACGATGAACACAAGAAGAAGAACTCCACCGGTACTACGAATCAAGGGAATCTGGAAAAAGATGACGGTAAAAACGATAAAAAGTCTCGGGTTCCAAAATGGCTCAAAATGAAGTAAAACGTATAAAATCAAATATACAAACAAACAAACAAACAATCTTGTCTAGAATTATTTTCGGGTTTATTTTTGCAACCCTTAAGTTCCGTAAGAGCGGAACCGGACTAATTACATAAAAATTATTTAGTTAGTTAGTTAGTTACACAGAATAAATAAATAACGGGTGTAACACGTGAGCGCACGCCATGACAGATTTGTGTTTAAATTGAACTGTTACAGTTTTTCTTCTTTTTACTTTTCAATTATAACGTCCTTTCACTTTTGATTACTAATTATGAAAGACAGGTCCTTATGTATAGACAGACAGATCCATAAAAAATAGAATAATTGAGGGGTTATAACGGATGAGTCATAACGTTACTTAGCAACAAACAATGAAGACGAAGAATTTTATTGCGGGAATTTCATTGTGACAGAGAGAAAGAAAAGAAAAAAAAATTAAGATTTGATCAAATACACGACTTTGTTTTTTTTAGCCTATGCATATGTAATATTATCCCACCAATAATATCGTGTTCACGGCGGAATTTCTCCTCGTATATAAAACTGTCCTCGGGTACACGACGTGAAAATTTTTTTCACAAGTTTCCTTTTGAATACTATAAAAATATCTCACTTTTTCCTTTACTCCATGAAAAAAAAATTTTTTCAGTTCCCTTTTTTTTTTTCTTCTTCAATTATCAACAAACAAAACAAACAAAACAAACGAACCTATTAATTACCTTAAATTTTTTTACAACTGATTACTTACATTACTATTAATTATTTTTTCCCCATTATTGACTATTACGTATTATTAGATATATCCACTATGTCTGCTTAAATTATTTTATTAAATTTACATATTTATAAAAAAAAAAGTTTTTATTTACTATCCATTACAGATAAATAAAAAAAAAGATCCTCGCGCTTTGTTTTGTTAAAACTCCTTATATTATTGCTTAAAATGTTGAAATAGATTACTTATTATCCCCGTCCACTATGACGTTTGTTATCCTAATACCTTAAATTAAAAAGAGAAAAGAAAAGAGATTACACCCCCCTGCCTAGTTATTATTATTATTATTATCCTTACCGTTTATTAGTTTTGTTATTTATTATTATCCTACAAATTTATCAATTAAGTTATTATCATTAAAAATGTCTGCTACTACTCCTGCTGTATACGAAGATTCTTTATTTGAATCTCAAGATTTATTTGCTGCTCCAGCTCCACGTCAAACTGAAGCTTCTTTAGCTGAAAAAGACGTTGAATTAGAATTGATTTCCGCTTTACCAGCAATGGAAAAATCAATTAACAGAGCTCCATCCCCATTCCAAATCCACTCCAGTGTTTTGGATTCCGTGTTTAGTTCAAACATGGATGGGTCTAATGAAGTTGATCATACTCCTATGTTTGATGAATTAGATTTTATCATGGACGGTGCTAAAGTCAATTCGAAAGAAGATTGGATCTCCTTATTTGGAGTTGAAGAAACTGGTGCTACTACCACTGGTGACGCTTCTGATCCAATTCTTTGTTTAGATGATGATGATGCACTTGTACCAAAAGATGAACCATGTTTGGGTGCTTTATTGATTGAACCATCACCAAATGGATTATCATCTAACGATGAAACCATTTCTGCTCCTACTACTACTGCCTCCAGTCCAGATATGTGTAGCACTGTTGCCACAAGTGTTACTTCTGGTGCTGTTAAAAGAAAGTTTAGTGAAGTTGCCTATGGTTCTTCAAAAGAACAATCTCAATTGTTTACACCAAACCCTTCTTCTACTTTACCAACTCCAATGTTGGATGCTAAGCCAAGAAAGAGATCTAAAGTTGATCATTTGGGTTGTGTTACTTATTCTAAAAAACAAAGATCTCAACCATTGCAACCAATTGTTGTTTCTGGTATTGAAGATCCTGTTGCTTTGAAAAGAGCTAAGAATACAGAAGCCGCCAGAAGATCTAGAGCTCGTAAAATGGAAAGAATGAACCAATTGGAAGATAAAGTTGAAGATTTGGTTGGTGAAAAACAAGCTTTACAAGATGAAGTTGATAGATTGAAGAGTTTGTTGACCAGT
>JAKTXQ010000550.1:0-12288 GCA_030582995.1 Candida maltosa
AAGACAACGTGGCGGCTGCCGAAAGAAAATTATCTTGGTATTTCAGATGGGGTATTGATAATGAAGGTGGTCACCATCAACCATTGGCTAATTTGAGTCCCGATTTCCAATATGTTGGGCTAGCCGCTTTGACAGATTCCATTTACTTGACAAGATTATTGAGAGTATTGAGAATAGAAGATGTTGATCATGCTCAATTCGTGCATTATTTCTCAGTTTCTTTAGATCACACCATGTACTTCCATGATGTTGATTTTGATGTTACTAAATGGTTAGGGTTTTCATTTAAAGTTACGAGATTTAGTCATAATCGTGCATTATGTCAAGGTGAAGTTTATAATGACAAAGGTGTTCATGTGGCCACCATTATTCAAGAAGGGTTAATTATGCTTAACGGTCTTGAAGCGGGTGCTAAATTATAATTCTTTTTTTTATTTTTGTTTCGTTAGTCGGTTATAGAGTTATTAGTTAATAAAGTGGAGTCTTGATTTTTTTTTATTGGAAAACTACAAATATCCGTGGATGCAATAAAAAAACGGAGATTTGGTGATAAGGGAAAAATAAAAATCTAGTTTCTTTTTTTTTTCGATGCCGTTAAGCCTCGGAGTTGAAATGAAAAAGCATGTGGGGAGATGTAAAAAAAATAATAATAATAAAAAAAAAAAAATTAAACAATTTTTATCTGTTTCTTCCTTTACAACTACTATGAGTGAAAAGTGTATCGAAGCTCACAATACTAAAACAACCGTGCATGTGGAAGAAATTTACGGTATAACTCAAATAGATTCAACCACTTATGAAGGTAACATCCCATTAATAAAACCATGGGAAAATTCAAGAGGGGTTTACGGTGGTAATGTTTGTGCTCAAGCTGTTTTGGTAGCTATTGAAGCTTCACCGGAAGGATTTGTACCTCATTCTTTTCATTCCTACTTTGTCAAAGCGGTTACTGATGAGATTCCAGTAACTTGGAAAGTCGATGAAGTATCGACCGGCAAAACATTTGCCAATCGTTCGGTTAAAGGACTTCAATATGGGAAAGTAATCTTTTCAGCAGATGTATCGTTAACTAAAAGAAACTCAACCCCAGTTGATGCAAAACCACAGTTTTCTTTTGAAACACCACAAGACCAAACTGCTACACATTATAGAAGTGTTGATCTTCCTGTTAGCAGACATAATCCAAGACTATTTTTTGATGTTAGATATTTCCCAAAACAATTGGATGAAAGAGAAATATCTTATTCTGTTAAATGGGGTTCCGAAGATCAAATTTTGACAGGTGTGAACCAAATTTATCAATTTGTTGGGTTGTCAGTCATTTCCGATCTGCTTCCTTTAGGTTTGGTTTTGAAACAAATGGACGTTTACATAGCTCCAAAATTCAATGCATCCCTAGATCACAGTGTGTATTTCCATGATGCAGATTTCGACACAACCAAATGGTGTACATTTACTTTGAGTGTTATCAAGGTTACCCATGGACGTGCATTAATGAAAGCAGAAGTTTACTCAGACACTGGGAAACATATAGCCTCAATCGTACAAGAGAGATTATATATCACTGAACCAGCTAAACTTTAGATGAAAGACGTTATTATAAAATTAATACTTATATAGAAATATAAATAGCATTGACTAAGTACATCGCGGGTAGAAATAATAGAAAAAAAAAGTTTTATATTTTTCACCTATTTTTTTTTTATAATCAACAAGCAACCAACAATGACTGAAGAGATAAGATTGAATTCGTCCAAATTAGGGACTCAAGAATAGTATGTGTGACTTTGAATAATGATGTGCTGAACAAAAAGAAAAAGACTAACAACTCCTTATTTTTTTTAGCTGGAATAACTTTTACAAAAAGGAACAAGAAAACTTCAATAATAATGATGAAGATACTGGTGAATGTTGGTTCAACGATTCTGACGCCGAAACAAAAATGATTCAGTTTATAATTGACAAATTGAACGATGAGGAATTACCTGAGCAATTGTCGTCACTTTCCACACTTTCTTTCTTAGATTTGGGTACAGGTAATGGACATTTATTATTTCAACTACTGGATGATATTAGCGAGGAATATGAAGGTACGGCAGAGTTTAAATATACCGGGATCGATTATTCTCCAGATTCAGTTAAATTTGCCAAAGGGGTAGCCCAAAAGAAATATTCGTCACTACAAGTTGATTTTGAACAAGTGGATTTGTTGCAAAAGCAGTGTCCATTTTTATCCAATGAGTTTGACATATTACTTGATAAAGGAACTTTAGATGCCATAGCATTGAACCAAGACCCACTAAATGAATTTGACGGTAAGATTGGTATGGATATTTATGCCAATCAAGTTGAACAAATGATGCATGAAGGATCTATCTTGTTAGTGACATCCTGTAATTTTACAGAAGATGAGCTTGTTAAAATTATTACATCTACAACGAAATTAGAAGTATGGGATAAGATAAACTATCCAAGCTTCCAATTCGGAGGTGTCAAAGGATCTACAGTCGTAAGTATAGCATTCATAAAGCAATAGACGTTTCTTTTTTTCGAATTTTTATTTATTTATTGATTGATTGATTCTGTTATATATTGATACATAGTCTGTTTCTATTCCTTGATTTTCTCTTTTAATGATTCGATTTTTTCTATTAATTCATTTCGTAAGTTTTCATTGCCAAATTTTAGTAAATATTGAACTGGAGTTCCTTTATCAGCATTGACTGAGTTTAAACGGAAATATTTGCCTGGAGTTAAACTTGCTTCTAATCCTTTTAATATATCCGTGTCGGAGTTTATTTTATAGTTCAAGATAACACGCAATAACCCTTGTGATCTCATAACCAATCTGACTTTTCTTTCATCGGCTTTCGATTGATTCAAATGTAATGGTCCCACACCTCTTTCTTTCCAACCTTCATTTATTTTCGAGAAATCCAACTCAAACAATTTGGCAGTACAATTGAAATGGGAGATCTCATCTTCTTCTCCTGTAGTTTGTTCGACCGGTGCCAAGTCAACTTGTTGGAATGATTGTGGAGCTGGAGTATTCCCATTACTACTGTCCTTATCGGTGATGTTGGAATTGTTGTCTTTTGTTTTTTCTTCATCAAGAAACGATTTTTTCTTCAAAGATTCTTGAAATGCATTTCCGAATCTTGAATTAGACCCAAACGCTGATCCAAATGTTGGAGTAGTAGTCGTCGTTGTTGTTGTTGTTGTTGCTGTCTTTGTTATGGTTTCTGGTTTTGGAGTTGTCATCGCGGATGGCAGTTTGAATTCTATTTTAGTTTCCGGAGATGATGCGGATATTTTGTCCATGTTTCCAAATGAGGTGGTGGCACCGAAAACTGGCTTGGGACTACTTGGAACCGTACCTGATTCCGTGAAAGAGTTTAAAGGAGTCACTTTTCCTGGAGAAAAGCTAAAAGAATTTGTTCCAAAAGTAGCTTTTCGTGGAGGGAGTGATGGTGGCTCCTTATTCAAAACTTTTCTCTCTGGTTTCTTTATAACATCGCTGGATTCTTCTTTTGGGTTTGTCTCTTCTAGTTTCTTAACTCGTTCTTCCAACTTTTCAATTCTATCTTCAAATATTTTGGAAACTTCCTTCACAATCGACAGTTTCAAGTCATCGTGGCCTATTGATTTGGTTCGCTTCAACAGAACGGCTGGGGTGTCTTCTGATTCTATCTTTCTTTTAACTGGACTTTCGTCTGGCATTTTAGTAATTGATTTAAATATTAATCTATAATTTGCATCTAATTCCTCTTGTTTATGGATAAAGAATTGATTGTTTTGGAAAGCCAGAAAAGAATAAAAGAAAGACAGGAAAAAAAAATCTTGAAGTGAACAAAGTCAAAATAAAAATTGTCAAAGAAAAAACTTTTGGTTGTGGCACTATCACCTATAAAATTTTTATTACATACATTTCTACTTAATCATTTCTTCTAATGCTTCTTATAGATCTATCATTACTTGTAGGTTTATATGAATATGACAGTGAAGATGAGGACTCGTTAGAAGTCCCATTTGAGGAATATTTAGCATATTTGTCTCGTATAGATGCTGCGGGACTCAGTCGAGAATCATATGATCTTGGTCCCTGTTGAGTTCGCAGTTGATAATGTGATGGCGCTTGATATTGATTATACTGACCAGGACGAGATTGAGGTGGGAGAATTCCCAACAGTGGATTATTTGCAATATGAGTTCTTCTTCCTGAAGCTGCAACTGACAGGTTCCTGCCATCTTTAGCCCGTCCTCTTCCACCTTCGCCACCTCCTAACCTTCTTGGTTTCCATGTATTTATAATTCTAGTCCTCTCAATGTCAACTAGGATAGTTTTATTCCCCACTTTCAACCCATTGCGGCTCAAGTTATTCACACACAGTTGTGCATCTCCAATTCTTTCGTAGACAATGAACCCATATCCTCTAGATTTACCTTGTTTATCACGAATTACTCTGACAGATTGAATAATCCCGAAGGAAGAAAATGCTTTGGAAATCTCAATTTCTGTTAGATTATAATCTAATCTGGCAATAAAAACTGTTTTTAATGGATCCCTCATGAATTCTCGTTCCATTTTTTCAAACACCGCCGGATCATTCCAATCTTTCAATTGTCGATGGAGATTTTCTTGGTTCTTTGATTTCTTTATCTTTGCATTCTTTTGTCGTTGTCGATGTTGGATTATTTTGGGTATTTTTGGAGGGTTTTCTGGGACTTCTGTTTCCAATTTCGGTAGTTCTGTAGATATATATTTATCAATTTCAGATTTTAGTGATGATATAGAGCCTATGGGAACGGTTGATCGATTTTCCGGAGGGTAATCGGATGATTGTAGATGAGGAAATGGTAGTTTAGGCTGAAATAGCTTTTGTATGTTAGGTGGATACTTTTCCGTATTATCATTCTAGAAAAAAGTTAGTAAAAGATTTAATTCAAATGAACAAGTCTGAATAGAAAAAAGTACGTACCATTTATGATATAAGTCTTATGGTAAGTCTATTGATATGAAAAACTTTTTCTCGATGTTTAGAAATGATGGTTCATATTTTTTTTTTTTTTTTTTTTTTTGGGTTCTTCTTTGAAATCAGAGTAGAAAAAAAAATCACACGGTCTCCACAATTAACCACTTTGATCTCTGATTCATTTACAACCAACTCCCAACAATGTATGGCGATAAGCAACAAGAACCAACTGAAACGTTTTTAAACAATGAGAAAATCAATATAAACGATCTTCCGATTTTCACCCGTACACAATTGTTGCTGTACAATGGTGTGGATAAACCACAGATATATGTTGGCATACGAGGTTACATATATGATGTTACACCGAATGTTAAAACTTATGGTCCAGGTAAAGCATATCACACATTTGTTGGTAAAGATGCTAGTCGGATGCTAGGTTTGAATAAGTTAAAGTTGCCAGAAGGTGCCGAATCATGGTACACGGATGATTTGGAAGATAAATATCAAAAGATTATTGATGACTGGATTCATTTCTTCAAGATGAGGTATAATATAGTTGGAGTCATAGTGGATCATAATTGAATGATTAGAATAGATTCTATGCGAATAAATATATTTTATGACGACGTTAAAAGAGTTGGTTTTCTAAAAAACATAAACATAATATTTATCCCCAAAGAACAGTAATCCATTGCCAACCCTTTAATTTTTTCATTGGTGGTTCTGGTCTGCTAGCGACATCATAGAAAAGAGCTTTCAATTGGACTTCTGATGGTTTGACATATTTTGTTCTCCACAAGATTTTGCTAAACAAATATAATCCAAAAAATAAAGGAATAGTGAAATAAGAACTGAAAAAGGTTGCAAATTTCCAGTTTCCTTTAATAAACACAGAAAACCCACCAGTTAACAAAAGCAAAGCGGAGAAAAACAATGAAAATGGTCCTGCCCATTCACCGCCAGGGATAGTATAAGGCAAACTCTTTCTTGAAAATCCTTGCGCTTTCAATGCTCTATGCAAAGCAATATGATCCATAGCATAAATAATCCAATTAACTAAAAGATTTGAAGAAGTAATGTTCTGAAACCAGTTAAACACTTGTGCTGTACCTGAATCAACTGATAAATATGCCAATGGAATGAAAAGACAAGCGAATGTCACACCAACCCATGGCAAACCATGCTTGTTGACCTTCAAGAAAATTTTTGGAGCCTGGCCGTTAGCAGCTAACCCGAAAAGTGCACGACTAGCACTCATAATCCCTAAACTAGAAGCGGAAAATGCTGACGACAATACAATAGCATTGATAATATGAGGCAATACTTTAATTCCAGATCTTTGAACAGCGATAACCCATGCGGAACCGGAAGCATTACCATTCGGAGTGGCAATTTGTTTGTCGTTGTATGGAACAATTAAAGAAAGAATAAAAATGGCCAACCAGTAAAGAATCACAACCCTAAACAAAATTCTTTTCAGAGCACGATAAATTGATTGACGTGGGTTTTTCGTTTCTCCAGCAAGCAATGGCACATTTTGAACCCCACCAAAACTATAAACAGCACCAGAAACACATTTCCAGAAAGCTAAAAACTGTCCTGCCGAACCTGTTGTATATTTCTCGACAAAGGGACCAGGATTTTTCCAGTATCTGAAACCAAGACGGTCATGATTAGGTGCACCACCCAAATCAATTACCAAACCAACAATAATCAACCCCATAATCAAAAAAAGTTTTAAAAGTCCGAAAAAGAATTCTACTTCACCATACCATTTAACTTTGTAGATATTGATAACAACAATGGCAACACCAAAGATACTAATAAATATAGCAGGATTGAGATCTGTCCAGTAAGTCAAAATAACCGTGGTGGCTGATAATTCATTAGGTATGATGGCTGCATACACATGAACATAACCTAAAGCAAACCCAATACTTTTATCAATAAAATGCTCAACATGACGAATACTGGATCCTGTGACTGGCATCAAGCAAGAAACTTCCATTGTACAAATCTGATTTGCAGCAACAATAATCCCAACAAAAATGTATGCGATAAACATACCAACTGGTCCCGCAGTAGCTAAGGTACCACCTGAACTAAGAAATAACCCGGTACCAAAGATCCCAACTAATGAAATCATCCCAATCAACCTTGCGTTTAAACCTTGTGATAAGGTTCTTTCATGTTGAAAAATGGCTTCTGATTGTTCTATTTCCTCCTTAGTGAAGTCTAATGAGTAACTTTTAAGCGATTCAGCTTCAACTTCAATATCAACTTGTTTTTTGGTTTCAAAGTCTGCCATCTTTTTCGCTATCCTGTTTTAATAGAACCAAAAAATTGAAATATTAATCATCGTATCAGCTAGTATGATTTATATAGCTTTTTTTATTTGGTTGTAAATAAGGTTCCGCTGTCGCTCCTGAGTTATTTCTGTGGCATTACTTGGCGAAAATTTCTTATCTTCGTCTTCTGCAGCATTTCTTTAAAAATTCATTTAATTTATAAATTTTTGTAAAGTTTGAGCCATATCTTGATGTATTGGGGTTAGTAGCTTTGAAGATTTCCCAAGACAACTGTGGCATTAACTTAATTTTATCTTAATTTATGGAAAAGATGAATGAGTAGATAATAATACCCCAATTTTGAAAAGCTTAAAAAGATTTTGTTAAATATCTCCCTTTTGAATTTGCTTAGATAGTTTCATCGAAAGTTGATTAATGTTTGTTCTTCATACGATACAATACAATTCAATTTATTGAAAAATAATATCCGGAAAAATTTTAAACTGTACATATCTAGTTTTTTTAAGGTCAATCCTGCTTCCACAGTTTGGAACCAAAAAAAAAAACGCCTGGTGCGGAGGACCGGATTCCTTCCTTTAACAAATCCGTTCAATTAGTTTATGACTTTTGTAGAACAAAATTACGTGATTCAGGGAATATCCTGATATATCATTATTGCTGTGGTTCCATGGTTAGTTTTAGTGCAAGTAATGAACGAGCTCTCATTGGATGATACCATGCTTTATCTAATTCCCAAATCCAGAAATAACGGCAATTCATCATTTTGAAACGAAAGATTTTAATCTTGATTCTTCATGCGTGAAATCTACAAGCTTAATAAGCATGTTTGTTTTATTTCGTGTCTCTTTTTGATTTTTGTTCGGCTGTTTCCTTTTTCAGCCTAAATGCCGTATCGGTTTTGTTAGATTCAAATTTTTCGCGATACTCGAGAAATTGTATTTCTAATCAATAGTTTCCTCCCGAATGTTAATAATCAATATCGGTGGCGTTCTCCTTCTTTATTCATATTTTTAAGCCATGATAGACATAATATAAATATCGCATATTCTTTCTAACCTTAAGCTTCTTGGTTTTGAACAAGATCAGTTTCCAGTAAACACACATTCAAAAAGATAAAAAAAAAATGACTGCCCAAGAATCTATTTTCGTATCCGGAGCCAATGGTTATATTGGTCAACATGTTGTTAAACAATTGTTAGAAAAAAACTATAAAGTTGTTGGATCAGTAAGATCCAAATCCAAAGGAGAAGATTTGTCGAAATTAGTCAACTCAAAGGATTTTAGCTACGTGGTTGTCCCTGATATCGCTTCCAAAGGTGCATTTGATAAAGCATTGGAAGCACATCCTGAGATCAGAACTTTCATTCATGTTGCCTCACCTGTTACATTTATTGCTAAAGATCCAATCAAAGAAATTGTCAATCCTGCAGTTGAAGGAACCAAGAATGTGTTAAATGCAGTAAAGGAACATGGTAAACAAGTGAAACATTTGGTCTTTACATCTTCTGTCGTTGCAGTTACCTCTGTAACTAGTGTTGCGACTAAGGCATACACAGAAGACGACTGGAATCCAATTACTCTTGAACAAGTTACTGATGGTTTAGCCGGTTATAGTGCTTCCAAAACACTTGCTGAAAAAGCGCTTTGGGATTATGTCAAAAAAGAATCACCACAATTCAAAGTTACAGCAGTCAATCCATCATTTGTCTTTGGTCCGCAAGCCTATGCTATTAAAGATAAATCACAGTTAAATTTGCTGGCTGATATTGTTGCTCAAGTATTAAGGTTGAAACCAGATGACAAAATTGAACCTTTTGCGGGTGTATTTATTGATGTGCGTGATGTCGCCAAGGCACATCTTGTTACTTTTGAGAAAAAAGAAGCCATTGGTCAAAGATTGGTTTTGATTAATGAACCTTTCACCACTGATTTGATTGCTGATATTGTGAAGAAAAATTTCCCACAAGCTCAAATTCCAGCTGGTGATTTGGCTAGAAGTAAGCAAATCGTTGAAGAGAAAGTAGGTAAATCAGATACTACCAGAACAAATAAGATCTTAGGGTTTGATTTTATTCTGGTTGAGAAGACGTTTGTTGATGCTGCCGAACAATTTTATAACTAGGTGAATAATTTGTCGTAAATTTTACATCTATTTAATCTTGCTTAACTTTGATTATCAATTTACCTTGTGCTTGA
This sequence comes from Candida maltosa, assembly GCA_030582995.1. Classification (NCBI taxonomy): domain Eukaryota; kingdom Fungi; phylum Ascomycota; class Pichiomycetes; order Serinales; family Debaryomycetaceae; genus Candida; species Candida maltosa. The sequence continues at coordinate 9,482 of JAKTXQ010000550.1, forward strand.
CCAGATTCAATGTACTTAATAGCTTCAGGTAATTCTTCAAATGGATACTCTTTATCAATAAATATTTTTACTTGTCCATTATCAATGTACTCTTGAGCCCTATCTATCCAACCGGGACGGTTGATTCCTAGTAAAAGACGTCTATACGAGAAGTTCAATAACCCAAAGTAACTAGCAAAAGTCCTCACATAAGAGGTCACGCTACTGCTTACAAAAGACCAGAAATCGCTTCCAGGAATATCACCAACTATGGTATGATAAGTTCCGTGTTTAGCCAATATGGTATCCAAATTGGAGAACAATTCCGTTCCTCCCCAACAATCAAAAATATAATCAAACGGCTTATCACGAACATTGTCCAATACTTGATTCAATACGTTTTCTCGATAATTGATGATCCGTGTAGCCCCTAATTCACTGACTAACTCTTGTGATCTCGGGGAACAACTAACGACAATTTCTTTTGCTCCTTCAATTCGTAATAACTGTGTCACGTATCTACCCACAGAAGTGGCTCCACCGAGAAGCAACACTTTCTTATCCTTGATGGATAATCCGTCAATCATAAGCATGGCGGTACCAAGAACCAACGGCCATGCGGCTGCTTCTTTTAAGGTGATGTTCGATGGGATTTTCGCAATCTCTGTGTTGAGGAACCACATATTGGTTTTGACCAATAAGTACTCGCTGAATGTCCCATCGTTCGTCAACACCCCTGGATGGAAACCTTGCACGAGATCCCCGATTTTGAACTTGGTGATTTTTCCACCAACTGCAATAACTTCTCCACTGAAATCTTTCCCCATTCCGTGGTTAGAGAATGGCTGGAGATAACTGGTGTGGTGCAATTTGCTGTCCACTGGGTTCAATGAAGCATAGTGGATTTTGACAAGAATGTCATTGGCAGGGATAATGAAATTGCCTTGACTGTCTTGGGGGAAATTGAACTTGTCGGTTATGATTTTCAACGGCGAGAACCCCGTTGTGAATGAGTATCGTTTATAAGATAAGTCTGTCATTGGATTTGTTAAAAAATAAAAAAGAAGAACAAGAAGAAAAGAGTAAACGTGTTTGGTTGAATGAATGTGATTTTTGTTTTTTTTGGTAAACCAGGAAAGATCACCACAAATAAATAAATGACACTTGGTTATAAACGAAATAACCATTTGAAGAAGTTAATGTAGCAGTGGATAGTTATAACACAAGCATCACAGAAAGCACAACACGAAAACATTGGTATGGTTTCGATGGTATGTAGTGATAATTTGTTTTGGTAGCATTCTGTTTTCTATTTATAACACACATTAAACTGATCAAGAAGAGGAGAAGGATAATAAAGGGAGTAAATGATCAAGTTTTTTTTTGGATTAGCTAATCAGTTACGAGAATACAATATCGTAGTTTATACACAATATAACATCATTTTATTATAATATAGACTGTACTAAATTCAAAGCTAGAAGTGGGTAGAAAAGGGTTAGTACTTTCAGAATATCTTACAAAATTCTAACACCTGTGGCGGACTACACGGTCCCATTTATAGATGACATAGCCGTCAAAGGCCCTTCGTTGGAAATAAGAAAATCAAGAAGTGGACATTTTTTTTTCGTCAAAAAAAAATAGCGAAGAATAAGAAAAATCTTGGAATCGGTGCACGAAAAAAACATCACATCTCTAACTTTGATCTTTCTTTCTTTCCACCACAATATGCAACATGACAAACCGACAAAGCTAATCCTTCCAGCACTCAACCTATCAACCGACCCAGAAGTCCTCATTTTCAACATCAGCGACATCAAGAAACTACGCAATGAGCACAACATCCTCGGTGTGTTAACGGGGACATTGCAGCAATACCAACAACAGAACTTGTTCCTTTCCGTGCCATTGAAACTCAATCCATGGGAAATTATTTGGTTACTCGAAACCAAACAAGCGATCCTTGTTGATCTGATAGCTTATCGTCGGAGTAGATTGGGTGACGTAATACAAAACACAAACTATGAAGGTGGGTTGATCACCACTCCGAACTGCGGTGACGTAAAAACTGATTTGGAAATAGCTAGCAAATACGAAATCTCTGTAATGGAATATATTAGGAAGTACTTGTCGAACTCGTCCATCACCAAAGAGAAGTTTTCCACTTATTACAAGTATTATCGATACTTGCAGAATCAAGGGTACTTCATCAACCCAGGGTTGAAGTTCGGAGGTGATTTGGTGATCTACCCTGGAGACCCATTACGGTACCACTCGTACTCCATTGTCAAGTTTGAGTTTACGGATTTGAGTGAGATTATCGTTGGCGGGAGATTGGCTACAGGGGTGAAGAAAAACTTGATATTGATGGGATTGCCTGAACTGGAAAAGAACAAGACATCAGTTAATGACGATGAGTTTCTAGAAGAGGTTTTTGAAGAGTCTGTTCCATTGACGTTTTCGATCGAATGGGCTGGTTTTGGATAAACACAGTCTTGTATATATTAATTATCTTCTTTTACTTTAATGATTAATTTACCTTGCGCTCTACCGGTGTCAATGTATTCGATAGCTTGCGGTAACTCTTCAAAATCATAGACTTTGTCAATGAATATTTTGACTTTCCCACTAGCAACGTATTCTTGTGCTTTGTCAATCCAATCATGTCCACTAAACACCAAAACATAATTGTAAGAATAACCTAACAAACTCCAAGAGCTTCCAATACCTCTAATGATAGATTTTGCAGTTCCAAAAATCATAGGGGCTAAAGAACTACCAGCAGCATCACCAACAATTGTATTGTAAGTACCACCTTTAACCAAAAC
>JAKTXQ010000551.1:0-12015 GCA_030582995.1 Candida maltosa
GCTTTTCTTTTTTTGGAATTCACTTTTTTCCCGTGTTTGGTTAATTGTTCCATCACTTCACCTTTTTTGAACCAAGTTCTTTTTGGTCTGGAATGAATTTCGTCTTCATGTTTGATCAAGTTACTAGCCTTGTTCAATTCCATTTCTGCACGAAGAAATTCTTTGGCCTCTTTTTCTTCTTGTAGGACTTCGTCAATCAATGGTTCTTTAGTTTCGATGATTTTGCTGGTTTCCTCTGCTTGATTCCAGTCCACGGTTTTGGCTACCCCTTTACCATTTTTGATTGCCGATTTGACAATGGATCTTTCATGACTTGATTCACCAACGAACGTGATGGATACACCATCTCTACCTGCTCTTGCAGTTCTACCGACTCTGTGCAAGTAAATTTCAAACGTTTTAGGCATATCGTAATTGATAACCAATTCGATTTTAGGGATATCTAAACCTCTAGCAGCCAAATCGGTACAAATCAACACCGGCACATCCAATGACTTGAAGTTTTTAACATTTTGCAATCTTTGCTCTTGAGTTAAAGCCCCATGCAACTCTGAAACTTTCAATCCTAATAACCCAAGAATGATTCTTAATTTGTGTGCCGTTTCCTTTCTCGATACAAACACAACCACTCTGTTTGAATATCCTTTCAATAATTGATATAGCAATGCAGGTTTCAAGTGGTCTCTTTTCCTCATACGGACAAACTGTTGTAATAATTTAGATGCAACAGCTTTTGGAGGATCAATCATGATTCTCACCGGTTTGTTCAACGACAATTGAATCAAGTCTTGAATTTTCGTGTTCATGGTGGCAGAAAACAATAGCGCTTGTCTTTTATGTTTTGGAATCAATGATAATATTTCTGTCAATTCTTCTTGAAACCCTTCTTCCAACATTCTATCGGCTTCATCGATGACTAAAACTTGAATATCTTCCACGCTAAAAGAAGGACTGTTACGGATATGATCGATAAGTCTACCTGGTGTGGCAATGACGATATCAGGACGGGTTTTCAATTGTTCCTCTTGTTGACGCAAGTTTAACCCACCCACTGCCAATCCGAGATTGATATTGTTCACATATTTACATAGCTTTTCACCAAATTCGAAAACTTGCAAAGCTAATTCTCTTGTAGGAGTCAAAATGATAACTTTAGTAGATGTGGAAGGTTTGTACAACAATCTTTCAATGATTGGGATCATGTATGCACCTGTTTTACCACTACCGGTTTGTGCACCTGCCACGATATCTTTACCAAGTAATGCAATTGGAATACTTGCAGATTGAATTGGAGTTGGTTTGGTGAATCTTAATTCGGCAATACCTTTTAAAACTGGACGAGATAATTGTAGTGATTGGAAGGTAGAGTGGGCAGTTTGTGGAGATGATTCTTCATAAAATTCTGCTATAGCTTCGGCAGAATCTTCTGGTTCTTCTTTCGATGGGGCTGAATCTTCCATTATTTCTTCTTCCTCTTCTTTTTCTTCTTCGTCATCTTCTTCGGTGTGTCCCATACCAAAACCATCGAGGGCTAATTCGTCGTCGTCGCCATCTTCATCGTCTGGTTCTTCGAAACCACCTTTATTTTTGATGATTTCATCTAAATCAACTTCTTTGACTTTGTTTTCATCAAATATAAAATCATCTAGTCTTGATGTGGTTTCTCCGTCAATGGAAAAATGGAAATCTGGATTGATGTCAGTCTGTTGAACATCTTTAACTTCAACTTCACTTTCGGAGTCAGAAGCAGGGATTTCTTCGTCACTGTCGATGGTTAATATGAAATCGGGCATTATTGATGAGATGAGAAGGATATTTTATTTTATTTTCTTTTTTTTTTTAATTTTTTTATTTTTTCCGATGCGTAGAGTAAAGTAATGAGAAGTAAGAAGTGAGTGATGTTTCCGTTTTGGGAAGTCTACGATTTTGTGCTAGAACAAGGGTTTACATCATAATGAGGAATTTTACAAAAAAAAAAAAATAGTGCTGTCAGTATTCTGTAATAATATTCTTGCAACATTAAGTTACATTTATTTCAAGTTCGTAAGGGTTTTTCTGAAAAAAATAAAACCAAGCGGGTATAAAAATAGAATCAAAAAAATAAAAATTTTTGTAAGGTCGTGTCTCTGTTTATTGCACAAAACTAAAAATATATTAAGTGATGATTCTATATACTTCTGATTTACAATCCAGAGGGAAAGATCCCGACTATTTATATTTCTCTAACCTTCCTCCACGTGGTCCTCCTTATCTTGCCAGGGGCAAGATAAGGTTTTGTATGACTCTGCATAGTTGATCCTCGGTACATTGTAGTCTATTCGTGGTCGTGCATAATATACCTAACATATGCCCCCCCTGTGAGTCAATCGTCCCGATTGACCATTGATAATAGTAACGAAGGTGGTAATTGTGAAGCCGAGGGTCAATGTAGTTTCTCTCTTGGTTAGGTATATAAAGGACGGAATTGTAGCTTAATAGTCAGTAATGGATTGGTTGAAGGAAAAAAAAACAAAAAAAAACATTAACTGGAGTAATGAAAAAGAATCAAAAAAAATGGATAGGAAAACCAGATGAGCTGGTGAAAAACCTAACCTAAAACTGTTGAGATCATGGAGTCATGGTCTGAAGCACTATTGTCATGGTGACAGAATTGGTAGTGCAAATGTCATGGCGACATGTTCTGAAGAAGTTTAGTCACGGGGACGTTTTCCAAGAGTGCCACTGTCACGGAGACTGGATGTAAGCACCTCTGTCATGTAGACAGGTTTGGATTTGTCTTTTTGGTCATGCGCCTCTGTCACGGAGACAGGGTCCCAAAGTACTGGTGTCACTAGGACACTGACCAGTACCTCCGTTACTGGAACGGGTGTGGGTAGCGCGAAATAGTTTGGTTGTGCACCTCTGTCACGGAGACAGGATCCCAAAGTACTGGTGTCACTAAGACACTGACCAGTACCTCCGTTAGAGGAACGGGTGTGGGTAGTGCTGAATGGTTTGGTTGTGCACCTCTGTCACGGAGACAGGGGCCGAAAAGTACTGGTGTCACTGAGACACTGACCAGTACCTCCGTCTCTGGGACGGGTGATGGCAGTGCAAATTTGTTAGATAATTAGCTTGTGATAGAAGTGTTGTATGTTGGTATACTAATTATTTGTTCTGAAGGCAATGTTGGTTGACAGTGACTCGTATGTCGGTTGTGCTTCAGAGTCAGTAGGTAATTCAAGTATTTGTGGTTGTGTTACTGGAACTCCTGATAATGTTTGTAAAGTATCTGGTGGGTTTTCACAATCAGCTTGAAATTTGTTAAGAAGTCTTTGCCAGGTATCTGGTGTCATTGCCAGTCGAGCATCCCGAACTTTAAAGATTGCTGCATGGTATTCATGACACTCGTGAAATGTAAGTGCAACTGACTCATTCAATAAATCAATACCCACAATGGCCGAAATACCGTCATTACGGGCAAATTCAATAAGTTGTAGTTTGGAAGTTGGTGGAATTTTTAAGTTGTTATCGTTGATGTGATAGTATGGTTTAAGGTTCTTCACATTCACCAATCTGGAACTTTGACCTGTTTTACCATAGGAACGGTCCACGTCAAGTTCATATACATTATTATTATCCGGCATTTTCTGTAGGATTTTGAAGGGACCGAAGTATAAATTGTAGTCTTTTGTGAATTTGAAGGAAGATCCTAGTATCTTGGCATTCCGGTGGACTAGAACTAGTTGACCAACTTCTAATAATAATTCCTGATGACTCTTATTATAGTATTTCTCCATTACTTCTTGGGTATTTTGTAATTTGTCCAACGCAATGGTGTTATATGATTCTAGAAGTTCTGCTAATTGTAGACCGGATTTAGCAGCAGTTGATAATTGCTGGTTGTGGAGTAGCCTTGAATCAACGCTAGGACTTGGTGGTTGAAACCCAAGATCAAGTTGAAATGGTGTCAAGCCCGTAGATGAATGAACATGTGAATTGTAACTGAACTCAATAATAGGGAGTTTGAATAACCAGTCGGTGGTGTTAAATTCAAACAAGGCTCTAAGTAATTGAATTAAAGTTCTGTTGCCTCTTTCTGTTTGACCATCTGACTGTGGATGGAAAGGCGTAGATAGCTTAAGTTTGACCAGTAGTGATTTGAAAAACGTTTGCCAATATGTAGCTGTAAATAGAACATCTCTGTCGGAAATAATCTCGGTTGGTAACCCATGAATCCGGAATATTCGATCAATAAATAAATCAGCTAATTCTGGTGCTGTAATTGATTTCCACACTGGAATGAAATGCATTCGTTTAGTGAATCGATCGCAAATAACCCATATGGTATCGAATTTATCCACTTTCCGAAATCCCGATATGAAATCCATTGTTAAATGACTCCATCTGGTTACTGGAATATCTGGAGGTTTAAGTAATCCATATGGTGAAGTAGTTGAAGCTTTAGTGGTTTGGCATGTGTAGCAATGTTTGACATATGCACGAACTTGTGAAAGCATCCCGTGCCAAAAGTAGTTTTGACTTAGTTGCCAGTATGTTTGGAGAACCCCCGGATGGGTTGCTGACTGATGGTCATGGGCACTTCTTATCACTTGTAATTGAAGATCTCCTGTGGGAATATAAATACGTGGAACTTCATCACCCAATGTATTAAACCCTTTGTAACACAAAATTCCATCGTCTATAAAATAATTTCGAATGGCATGTTTGAATGATTTTGGGATTTTCGTTGTTTTATCTGACTGAAGTTGCACTAATGTTGAGTATAATGATGAAATACGTTCGTCGTCCTTGTAGGATTCCACCACGGTCTTAAAAAAATCGTCACCAAGTACATGATTGGTAAAATTGATTGATATAGTTGATAATGTAGCAGATTGCTGAAGTGACTTGGTGAATTCTCTCGATAGAATATCAGCTCTATTTGTTGAACCTTTGATGTATTTTATTTCAATTTCAAATGCTGCAAGGAATTCTAACCATCTTATCAATCTTGGAGTAGGTGGTTGTTTGGACTTAAGTAGATATTGTAAACTTTCATGGTCAGTGTGTACTATTATCTTGTGTCCAATAAGAATGTGGTTGTGGCGTTGTAAGCATAATATAAGGCCCAACAACTCTTTTTCTCTCACGGAGTAGTTTCTTTGATAGGAGTCCAACATTTTTGAAAAAAATGCGACGGTGCCAATTTTTTTCCCATTTTCATCTAATCTCTCAATAACTGCACCAACAGCAAAGTCACTGGCATCCGTTATCACTAAATATACTGCATCTAACTTTGGAGGAACTAAAATCTTAGCTTCAAGGAATTTCTGTTTAAATGTTTGAAAAGCGGTGGTTGTTGCTTCTGACATTTCAGTTTTGCCTAGGGCAAATTCATTTAATGGATGAATGATTTTCGAAAAATTAGAAATGAATCGACGATAAAAGGAAAGGAAACCAATGAACGATCTCATGGTTTTAGGTTTAGTTGGAATTGGAAAATCTTGAATTAATTTTAGTTTGTTTTCTGTTGGTGAAATTCCTTTGGAAGAAATGGTGTGACCAAGAAAATTGATGGACTTCTTGAAAAAATGACATTTATTTCTTTTTAACTGGAGGTTAAATTTCCGAATTAGTTCGAAAGTTATGGATAAATGTTCTTGATGTTGTTGTATTGATGATGATAAGATGATGATATCATCCAAATATATTTTAATGAATTTATTCACATCGGGTTTAAATATAAATACCATCAACTTTTGGAAATGGAAAGGCGCGTTGCGTAACCCGAACGGCATAACCTTCCATTGAAAGGTGCCGTTCGGTGTTTGAAACGCTGTTTTATGCCTGTCACTTTCCTGAATTAACACTTGATGGTAGCCCTGCTTAAGATCCAAATTGGAGAAGATGATGGCTTCTTGAAGTTCACCTAATAGATCTTCTAGATTTGGAAGTGGAAATCTTTCCCACATCATATTGGAATTGAGTTCCCTAAAATCATTACACATTCGAAAGGTAGTATCTGGTTTGGGAACCATTACGACTGGTGAGTTGAATGCACTGGTAGATTCTTCAATAAATCCTTGTTCTTGATATGTAAGAATTTGTTCTTTAAGTGGTTGAAGATATTTCATTGGGATCTTGTATGGTTTCTTAAATGCGATTTTGGATTCGTCAATTAATGGAATCTTATGAACTGGAAGAAGGTTCTTTTCAGGTAATGGTAAAGGATTGGAATTAAGCACATCGGAGTATTCATTGAAAAGTTTGGTGAGAAAATTGTTGATTGATTCTGATTCAATAGAATTTTGTGGAGAAATAAGTTGTATTGGTTTCTCTAGAGGTGAAGTAATAGATGGTTCATTAATCCATTCCATGTCAGTTTTATCCACTTGTATATTATTAATATGTAATGATGTGATTCCTACTTCCATATCTGATTGTGATTGGTCTTCCATTATTAGTTGTTGAAACCATTCTTCTTCAAGATTTGAGGCACTTGCTTGTAATGTAGCTAATGGTAATGATGTTGTTGTTTGAGTGGACCAGACATTCGGTTCTGATTCTGGTTCATCAATGTAATATGATAGTGTTGGTGGTAAATTAATCCAATTTTTGGCAATTGGAGCTCCCACTATAAGTGGAAAACTTTCAAAATCACTTACAAGGAAAACACAATCCTTCTGAATTTCATCCCAGAAAAATTCTATCTTTGATGTTACCGTACCAAGAAAGACTCCATCAGCGGAACGAAGTGTTATAGGTGGAATATCGATGGGATTGTATGCTGTGACGAGATCGGAATGGACGATGTTGGCAGAAGAACCCGTGTCAATGAGTCCCTTAGAATATGGTATCATAGGTAAGTGTACGCTAACATATATCAAGTTTGCATCAGCATCAGCCGTGGTGAGGCTTAATCTAATTTCTTGGTCGCTTTTAAAGTCTTCCCAGGACTGGCTTAGTTTTTTTGATTATTGCTATAAGTGTTATTGTTGTTCTGGTTGTAATTTGAGTTTTCCACGATATGTTTTAATGTTTTGCAATCATCAGTAGTATGGTTGGTATTCCCGTGTAGGTAACATTTTTTTGTGTTGAAAGTTGGGCCAGACGATGATGGTGTTGTTGTCCGTGATACTTCATCTGTTTGTGAATTCTGGTTGGTTGGTGTGATATACCATTTCTTATTGTAACCTAATGATGGGTCAGCTAATTGAAAGTTGATTAATTCGTCGATGGATTTCACTGAAGTTAATTCCGAACTAACTGCTGAACTAAGATTCCTCCTAAACAGTTTCAATGCTACCTGCTCGGTAGATACATTTGGCTCCTTCAACGTGGAGTAAAGTTTGATAAAATTACTTTTGTATTCCAAGAATGACTGGTTCTTTTCCAACTGGGCTAATTCAACTAAAATAAAAGTATCAGCATTTTTTGGGATGAACTGATCTTCAAACAGTTTAATAAAACTTGGAATATCTAATTTCTTATTGTTTGTTTTCCTACTATTCTGATCATATTCAAGACTCAATTGTTTGGCTTGAAAGGCGGATAACCAGATTTCGGCGTCTCCGCAAAGATGCGGCATTGCAGCTTCACAGATGGTTGAGGTTGTAATTTTACTTTTGGAATCCATCATCCCAAACAATCTTGCTTTTAATGACTGAAGCGCCTTGGCGTTCTGTGCTTCACTGGTACCATCCGTGATTTCTATGGTGTGTAACGAAATATCACTGCTTTTTAAGTTGGCTTTTCTCTTGGCGGTAATAGGGGATTCAGGTTGTTTGGGGTATGGTTGGAACTTCTTGTTATATTTTCTTCTTCCCCAAGCACGGGGATTGATAATGTTACTGTTGTTGTTGTTGTTGTTGTTCTTGTTATTATTGTAATTATTGTAATTATTGTTTGATGAGTTAGACATGTTGGTATGATAATTTTCTAAGATTGTTTGGATCGTTATATTTATGACTTAATTGAGGCTCTTGTTTTGCTGGATCTGACTTTCGCTACCACTTTGTAAGGTCGTGTCTCTGTTTATTGCACAAAACTAAAAATATATTAAGTGATGATTCTATATACTTCTGATTTACAATCCAGAGGGAAAGATCCCGACTATTTATATTTCTCTAACCTTCCTCCACGTGGTCCTCCTTATCTTGCCAGGGGCAAGATAAGGTTTTGTATGACTCTGCATAGTTGATCCTCGGTACATTGTAGTCTATTCGTGGTCGTGCATAATATACCTAACAATTTTAGTAAATTCAAATCAAAAGTGAAATATTGACCGATTACGTAGCAGCTAAAAAAATTATCAATTTATGCAAATGAACGTATTTAAAAGAATATAAGATGAAATGAAATTTGACGAATGCATCTTAATGTGAAGATACGATGAGTAAGTATACTTGCGGATATAAAAAAGAAATTTTCCGTGGATTTCAGATTAGTTGTTCGTTAGTTAATACTATTTACTCTGATGTAAAGGAGTTTTGGTGGGGTTAACAAAAACTAGTATTAGGAATTATTTGATTGGTTGGTGATTTGTTTGCTAACACGGATCGAACGAGTGGTGTATGGAAAATGGAAAACACTTCTAGCGACTGCGCCAAAAATAAATTTCGCGGTTTTTTGAAAAATATTTTTTGGTAGTATAAGTTTATTAGCAATATAATACAAATTTAATATGCAGGACTCTGTGCGGCGTTATATTAATATGCAGTATTCAAGTCACGTGAATTTTGATTTTCCCATAGTTAAGAAATTCTATTTTTAGTTCAGAAAATAAATAAAAATTTGATTTTTTTAATATGAAATGGCTACTAATTTTGCACAAAAAAATAAAAAAATTCACAAATCGTTTCAATTGTGTTATATCCGAGTAGCTTTCTGAATACATATTTGTCTGAAGTGTTTATTTGTACAGTATTCAACTATATAAATGGTCTATTAATAAGTTTATTTGTATGTTTATTGTTAAGGTCACGTTTTCAATTTTTGACGCGAATTTTTTTTTTTCTTGTTTTTTTTTTTTTCGCAACAACGATACTAAACATACCAACATCAAATATGATGGGTACTTACGGAGGGGGTTCATACATAAAGCAGGTTTTCTGATACAACATCGCATTACTGATTTTCATTGCAAGTATAATGATTAAGGATAGCAAGATACGTATATAAATACTGTAGTACGAAATATCATAGAGACTAATACCGCAACTCAAGACCAAAATAGGTTACGTATAACCTCACATGACAACAATGACACCTTATTATCTGAATCATATCGAGATTACTCCAGTCGTACTAACCACACATTCATATGATAGAGAATATTCTGGAGTGAATAATGGTAGACTTCAGAACTTTAGCACGTTACAAGATGTTACCAAGAAAGTGGTTAGAAAGACTACCATGGAGTTGGTCAGAATTGCAAGTATAAAGAGACGAAGAATTGAAATGGAGAAAGAAAGTAGATGAATATATAATATCGGTAATTCTAATGACGTTAGTTGTACAGATGAACCTAATTGAATAGTACATATGCGACTTACAGATTATCTCTCTCAATTATACTGATATGTAATCAGGGTTGGAATTAGTTTTGTATTTATGGAGTAAGTCCAGCAGAAATACATATATTACATAGAAAGATAAATGAATTTTACATAAATATAAAGTACACAAGGTATCAAATCAAACATAATATAATCGTAATCAACGTTGAGTAACCAACGAAATTTTTGGATCCAGCATTGTCAACTGAAGGAATCGAGGAAGGCGAAGTCATTGTAGAACTTCCTGAAGGTGTAGCACTTAATGTTGTTGGCAAGTATGTAGATTGTCCAGCATATTCAGGTGGAATAGTTGCAACAGAAGTGGTAGTTAATTCAGAACATGTATCATTATCACATGATGTGAAAATAGCAGTCACTGTCAGTTTTGCCAAACTCACGGTTGAGCAAGGTACGGTGGTAAGGATAGTTGTGACTGTCTCGGAACAAATATCTTTTCCACATTGAGTAACAGTAACAACAATAGTCAGCTCGTCGTAGGTTGTAGATGGAGCAGCAATTGGAGAAGTAACCGTAACCACTTGACCTTCTGAATTGGTACCAACAATCACTTCGCCACTGGTGATAATATCACCATTAGGACAGGTAGTGATGTATTGGGTTGTATATAATGTAGCAATTGGAACAACCAATGTTGTTGCGGTTGTTGTCTTGTAATGATCTTCACTGACACTGCCAGGCTGAGTAATATCAGAACCATTAGTTTCAGTAGCTTCCCAAGTGGTGGTATCAACAGTTCCAGATGCAGCATCGGTCGTTAGCGATTCCATTGGGAAAGTTATGAGCGTGATCGTAGTAGAATCATCAGCAGTAACCACACCGGAATGTACCATTTCAGTACCTTCTTCATCGGTGACAGTCCATGTGGTGATGTATTCAGTACCTTTAGCCGCAATAGTTTCTGTATCGATTGGAGTTATTTCTGTATCGATTGGAGTTATTTCTGTATCGATTGGAGTTATTTCTGTATCGATTGGAGTTATTTCTGTATCGATTGAAGTTGAGTCTGTATCTGCTGTAGTTGCTTCTGTATCTTTTGAAGTTGCTTCTGTATCTGTTGCGGTTGCTTCTGTATCTGTTGCGGTTGCTTCTGGCTCGACTGCAGTTGTTTCTGGTTCAAATGTAGTAAGCGTGATCGTAGTCGAATCATCAGCAGTGACCACACCGGAATGTATCATTTCAGCACCTTCTTCGTCAGTAACAGTCCATGTGATCGTAACAAAACCAAAACGAATAGCAGGGAAAGTGGTAATGATGGAAGTTTCCTCCCCCAATTCTTCAATAATACCAGACTCAGTATGTACCTCTCCTTCTTCATCGGTTCTAGTCCATGTGGACGTATATGTGGTTGGGATAGGGAAAGTCAAAATTGTTTCAACATCAATACCAGATTGACTAATAAGACCGGATCTCGTGACGGTTTCGCCTTCTTCGTGGGTTTCTTCCCATGTTGATGTGTAAACTGGATTCAATGGGAATGTGGAAATTGTTTGAACATCAATACCGGATTGACTGATAAGACCGGATCTCGTGACGGTTTCGTCTTCGTCGTGGGTTTCTTCCCATGTTGATGTGTAGATCGGATTCAATGGGAAAGTGGAGATTGTTTGAACATCAATACCGGATTGACTAACAATACCGGATCTCGTCACGGTTTCGCCTTCTTCGTGGGTTTCTTCCCAGGTGGAGGTCCAGACTGGAGGAGCTGGGAAAGTGGAGATTGTTTGAACATCAATACCGGATTGACTGATAAGACCGGATCTCGTCACGGTTTCGCCTTCTTCGTGGGTTTCTTCCCATGTTGATGTGTAAACTGGATTCAATGGGAATGTGGAAATTGTTTCAACGTCGACACCTGATTGACTGATAAGACCAGATCTCGTCACAGTTCCGCCTTCATCGTGGGTTTCTTCCCATGTTGATGTGTAAACTGGATTCAATGGGAATGTGGAAATTGTTTCCACGTCAATACCTGATTGACTAACAATACCGGATCTCGTCACGGTTTCGCCTTCTTCGTGGGTTTCTTCCCATGTTGATGTGTAAACTGGATTCAATGGGAAAATCGATACAGTTTCAACATCAATACCGGATTGACTAACAATACCGGATCTCGTCACGGTTTCGCCTTCTTCGTGGGTTTCTTCCCAGGTGGAGGTCCAGACTGGAGGAGCTGGGAAAGTGGAGATTGTTTGAACATCAATACCGGATTGACTGATAAGACCGGATCTCGTGACGGTTTCGTCTTCGTCGTGGGTTTCTTCCCATGTTGATGTGTAGACCGGATTCAATGGGAAAGTGGAGATTGTTTGAACATCAATACCGGATTGACTAATAAGACCGGATCTCGTCACGGTTTCGCCTGTGTCATCAGTGTCTTCCCATGTTGTTGTGTAGATCTGATGCAATGAGAGAGTGAAACTTGCTTTACCATCAATACCCTATTGAGTGCTAAGAT
>JAKTXQ010000553.1:0-11974 GCA_030582995.1 Candida maltosa
AAATAAAATATATTACTACGAATAATAGTTCAGACTCTAATTTTCCTTAATAAAGTCATTGAGAATAGAATTTCAGTAAAAAAAAAATAAAATGTATTCGCACTTTTTAATAAAATCTTATATGCAGTACACGAAGGTCAGAGGTAAAAGGGGCCAAAAGGGGTCCATCAATTTCCATCAATTTACTAGCTTTTGTTTAGAAAATAGTATAAATGAGTTATTCTTGACTCTCTGATTAAGATGGTACTAATATTTTATAATTTTATTGAATGAATGTAGAAATAATATTAGTTCAGTTTTTACTAGTATACACTAACAATAAAAAAAAAATAAAATAAAATTACTAAATAAATCACTTCTAGACTCTAACCTTTTGAACTTCTTTCAATCAAATCGATAATTTGCTGTCTATTTGGCCAAAACCCCCATCCTAACTGTAAGGCTTGATGAAGTCTAACGCCAAGCTTGTCTGCAAACTCCCAAACTAAACCTGGGTTTCTCAAAAAACCTCTACCAATCAACACTAGATCAAAGTCACCAGATTCCAAGTACTTGTTGTCCAATTCTGGATCTTGATCAAGATTACCGACAGTAGCAACTAACAACTTGTCACCAACATGTTGCTTGATTGCACGTGCTAGTGGTACATGGATTGGTTCTCTTTTGGTCTTACCAATACCAGATCTTGGAGGTTGTCTGTGATCATTACCACCGGAAGATACATCAACTAAAGAAATACCCTTTTCAACAAAAATGTCTGCCAATTTTTGAGAATCTTCAATTGACCATGATTCCGGATCTGGACTATTTTCAACAGCAGAAATCCTAACAAAGATTGGAGTGCCACTAGAAATTTTGGATTTGATATCGTCAACAATTTCTTTGAAAAATCTGGTTCTATTCTCAAAACTACCACCATATTCGTCAGTTCGCTTGTTGGAAATTGAACTGAAAAATTCATTAATCAAGTACCCATGAGCAGCATGGATTTCAACCGCATCAAACCCACTAATCTCAACTGCCCTTCTTGCCGCATCACCCCAATCGCTAACCAATTTCTTGATTTGACTTTTAGTTAACTCATTTGGAGTTGGTATATTTCCATTCGGTCTATAGATCAATGCCGATGGAGCAACAATATCTTTCGGGAACCCACCAACCGATTCATCAGCAGTCTGTTCCAAGTGTAAATACAACGGTTGGGTAGACGCCTTTCTTCCACCATGTCCTATTTGAATAGCAGCTAACTGTTTTTGAGCATGGGCATAATCAACAATTTCTTTCAACTTCCAAGCCTGTTCATCATTCCAAATACCCAAATCTTCAGGAGAAGTTCTTCCTTCCAGGACAATACCAGCACATTCAATGATAGTTATACCTGGACCACGATTGAAAATTGACCCGTAATGAATCAAATGATATGGAGTCACGACACCGTCATACCCAGCTGAATATTGACACATTGGAGATACACCGATTCTATTCTGTAAAGTTATGTTACCTATTTTCAATGGTTGAAATATTTTTGGTGGCACTTCATTTGGAGATTGAGGGTGAAAAGTACCAGCAGCAATCGGTTGTTGTGGGGTATAATAGGAAACTTCCGGGGCACCTTCGATTTTATCAGATGGTTTGACGTCGTATGGAATTGTCATGTGTTCAATGGTTGGTCATGAATAATTAAACCAAGTTCAAAAGTGAAATTGGTAGAATATTTATAGCTTTACTCTGAATGGGGGCATAACTCATTTTGATTAGTAAGCCTTTCTCCTTTTTCTCAGCTGCACATATGTGGCGGGGAATATCTGACAGCACAATTTCTTGTTCCTCCAAGTAGTATCGGTTTAACTTTTTATTTTGCAATCAATAAAGCGAACAATAAATTAATTAGTAAGCCGGATTTATTTGGTATAAATTTTTTGTGGCTTAATCCGTTCCAAGACTGTACGATTGAGAATTTAAACCATTTATGCACGACTCTAAATTTGGCACCCTTTTTACGTATGTATATTATTTTGCAAACACATTTCTATGTTGTACCTTTTATAATTATAAACTTATTGCTGTTGTCACCTCTCTTTATATCATCGACAACTTTATTAAAAAGCTCTTTTGGAACATATGGTCGAATTTCTGGGATATCTTGAATAACTCGAAGAAACTTTGGTTCAATGAAATTGAAAATAACTTCTAAAACCTCCAGTGGTAAGACTAACAATTTCAGCAACGACATGATCAAAGGATGAAATCAATTGATCAAAAAAAAGTGATCCAATTGATTTATTTTCTATCAAGGCAATTTCTGTAGTCTAGTTTTTTTTGTTACAGTTCACAAAAATCATGATAAGATTACGTCAAAATTATTCGCATCTCAGGCGGACAAAAAAATAATCCGATTTTCCTAGTAATTCCTAGGAAATCGGTCGTGGGAATATTACGAAGAAGAGGAGTAATATACAGGAATGGTACTTTTGTATGAAGACAAGACGATAGTGGTAAGTTTATATTATAATGTTATGTTAGTTAGCTATTCAAGTTATTAGTATTTTCTCTGTTAGTATTCTCTCTCATATTTGTATTATTCTCTTTCTCTCTTTCTCGTACGATTATTATATTTCATAGTTTGGACAGTAATGCGAACAAGTCTTAAGTGTAAATACCAGTTATAAGACTTCTATGATAAACTGCACATTAATTAGGCAATCTGATCTCCAATGTGAGGATTGTCTGCTTGTTACACTTGAGTTGTTGAAGCCCGATTAAATAGGAGTGTATTCAACTGTGTGACAATAGCGGATCCTCGTTTCAGAGTTAGCTAATTCCACGTGATCAGACATTTCTAAAGAAGAAACCTTAAATAAAGACAAAGCACTAATATAATGTAATATTTATTAAGAACAACAAAGAAAAACTAAATATCACTAAAAACAAAAAAGTGAATTGACCAACAATATAAAAAAAAACGGGGGTTCATGTCTGGAGAAAAAGTAATTTCTCTCTTTTGGACAAGGAAATATATCGGCTTTTATAACCAAAAACCAACTAATTGAGCAATATACGAAACCATTACTGTCCGTCGACATTAACCAGCGTTTAGTGATTTAGAGCAAAGGAAGAGATTACAGTTATCGTAAGTAAACGACAACAAAATCAGGTGTCCAACTTTCACTCGAGATGAAGTTGGAATTCAAGAGTTAAAATAATTAGATATAAAAATCTCTTATATTATCGATATTTCTTAATACTATATAAAACCTACATAAATTGCAATTTTAAGAAAGGGGAAAAACACCTCTATTTATAGTTGTTTCTTCCTTAATTAAAAATATACAATTGCTTTGGTAGTGTACCAAAATCAAAATATGAGTAATGTTTACTCATTTAAGCCAAACTGTCAGCCAACAAATCTTTTACGGATTTGTGGTGACAATCTCCCCCCACTTTGAGAAGGAGATTCAGGCTCGAATTCAACAACACCATCTAATAATCCACTGATATACCATCTGAACCAGCATACCATTTCTTAAGCCAACTTCTGGAATTGTTTGACTCACTTTCAATTACTTCAACCAGATTCCTGAACAACACCTTTGGCCCAGATTTCAGAAATCAATTTTCAATTTCAAAATTTGTTCATCATGATTTCCAGTTTGATTCATAAGCTTAGTTTGCAATACCAATTCAATAAATTATATTCTAATTTCAGCATCTTATTAGATTCACCAATCTTTCAACTTCAACAACTTCAATTCTCATGTTTCATTTTTTCCAAAACGAATCTAATTCTCAATGTTAAATTGTTCAATTCATATTAAATCCTAATCATCCATGACTTGTTTCATTGATTTCAGATTTCTCAAAGTTCTTCTTCAATTCATGAACAATCAGTTTTCAAAACATTTTTCAAAATAATATGATAATCACCAGATTCAATTTTGATTTTTGAATTACCCACTTGGATAATCATCTTTTATCTTCAATTCTTCCCGGAATATCATATTAATTACCAACTTTACATCATCCACTTCAATATTCATCTTCATCTTCACTTTTGGTTTTTCTTTACTATACTTCTGGAATATCCAAATAACATTTTCAATAAATTTTTGAACAAACTTAACAACAAAGGAGGTGTCAAATACTTTTGTGACATCCTTCTTCACCCCACAGCAAAAAATTTCGGAAGTATGTGTGATTCATCAATTATAGCAGTTAAGCATAAGCGGGACAACATGTATCCAATGGAATTTCAATATTATAACATCTTCAAGGGTATGTCATCACAAGAACCTTTTTTCAAACTTTAGGAATTTACAACAGATCCCTCAATAACCATTCAGTCAAACTAACTATTTGTCAATCAACTGTTTAACTTCAAATTACTTTTCAAATTTTGGATATTATAATTTCAACAACCAAATGTCATCAACTATTCTGGGTAGCTAGCAAACACCACCTGTTCTCATGGTACCAGGTTTCTTTCAGTTAAACTCATATCATCTCGTGGATGAAACAAGTAAGATGTCTTCAATTAACTAATCGTGGCTGATCAGTACTTCAATTTCAATGATTGTCAACTAACTCCAATAATTTATTTCAACAACACTTGTAGTTCAATAATACCTTGTATGATACCAGCATGTATGAACAACTTCAATGTGTTTGGAGCGTGACCATCTTGGAGAAAAACCACATATGCAGCTTCCTTTTAATGTAGTGAAAGTAAATAACTCTTATTGCCAATCTTGGATCAACGTTGAGTACCTTCACTATCGCAATTTAATTTAGTATAGTATTATTCAAAATCAGTTTGACCAATTTCTCAAACACCATTTTTCATTCGTGTATCTGCCCAATTGCAGAATACATTTTCAACAACTTTCACCTCTTTGACATCTCTCCTACCTTCTTTCATGACTTGTGCTCAATTCTCAATTCACACTCTCCAATCAAGCGACATAATTTCTTTATTGAATCAAAACACAATTTATCAGACATAGAGAAATGTGAATGTAAAATTCAATTTCTACACCCTTCACTGGATATGATTTCATAAACTCAATCTTGTTCAAGTCAACTCATAAATTTTCTAGTATCACCTAAAGATTTCAAACGACTTGTTGTAGCACATTTCAGTTTATTGATTTCTTCAAATCTGGGTTTGTCCAATTTAACAGAGCCCATCTTGTTGACAACAACAACTAATTGTTTGACATCTAAAGTGTAAATATGTTCTCTGGTATGACCGTCTGTAGAAATACCAACATCGAATTCACCAGGACCACCCACAATAATCAAAATAACACAATAACCTTGAGAAATACCAGTAATCATGTCTTTTGATGAAAT
Organism: Candida maltosa; assembly: GCA_030582995.1. Classification (NCBI taxonomy): domain Eukaryota; kingdom Fungi; phylum Ascomycota; class Pichiomycetes; order Serinales; family Debaryomycetaceae; genus Candida; species Candida maltosa. The sequence goes on from JAKTXQ010000553.1 coordinate 5,350, forward strand.
CTCTTAATGACCTGGAGCATCAATAACAGTAATGTGGCATTATAGTATTTTCGAGTTTTCACAAGGAGATATCATTGGTGACACTTCTTTCTCTTTCAGACTTCAATTTATCCAAGTTCCAAGTATATTTGAAATGAGCCTTTACCTAATTCAACAGCTTCGTTTTCGAATCATTGCAATGACTCTTTTGTCAATACCACAACACTTGTAAATCAAGCGATCGGTAGTAGTAGATTTACATTAATCAACGTGACCAATAATAATGATGTTAACGTGAGTGTTTTCTTTACCCATGATTAGTCTGAACTTTTATGCATTGAAGCTTCTCTTGTCAATTCTTCATGATCAACCCAAACTTCTTGTTCACAAAAACAGCTTTTGGTCAATTCATATAACTCATGAATAATTATTATTTTGATAACATCAACTCTAGAACCAAACTTCAGAGTGGTGAACACCGGTTTCAATTTTGTAGTTCAACAACTCCTCGACATAGTAATCACTGAACCTATTCAGTTCCATAAGCATCAGATGTATTCAACGATTTACCAACATCAACGTAAACATCAACAATCAACTCACTCATTTCTGAATAATTATAAGCAGTAGTTTGATTATTCAACTTGAATTTGCAACATCATCACTTCAAAATCTGGATGTCACAACACAACTCCACTTCATTCACTCCGTGAGTCCAATTTTCTATCACGTGATTAAAATACCACTTCAGCATCTTCGTGTAAAGTAATATCATCAAAGCTTAATCCAGCAACTATCAATTTTCACCGGAATTCTAACTTCAACAATATTCACCTTCTAAACCTTCAATTGTAATTCTTATTACAAGAATCTAATTCACCAATGGGAATTCACATCTTCCGATTGAATCCAATCACCACGATATTTATTCAGTGTTAATGACCACAACTATGATTTATTGACCAAATTCATCCGTGAACCCACATCGTTTAGAATATTCTGTGTTACAGCTAACATGATTTGATAGCATCTCCACTGACCTTGTTAATCAATCGCCAGTATTCAATTTCACTTAAGTATACCAAATTCAATATTTTCCACTGTAAACCCAGATTAATCTTCAACACATCACTTCACCTTTCCTTTTATTAGGATCCATGATTTTCTTTCTTCATCATCTTATCAGCAATCATACTTATCAAGTACATGTTTTCTCCATAGCTTAATGAGACAAAGTCTAACCAATTCTCTATTCACCAATAGTTCAACATAATGCTTTAGCATTTCCAAATTTGACTTCTGTCACCCAGTTTATGCCTTGCACACTTTATGTTCTATTAGTTATTTGATATTCAACATTTGTTCAACCGAACAACTTTGTTCTTAATTGATCACTCAGTTCATTTCCATAATTAATTTCAACATATGGTTATCCACTACTTGACGAATTTGTATAATTGATCACCAATTTTCTTCTCTTAATTATATTTAGACCATAGAACCACAATTCAAAATTGCGTTCTCTAATCTATTTCTTTCAGCATCAGCCAATCAAGTAAAATAATAATCCGACTCATCATTTTCTAACATCACTAGCACCAACTGTCAACTTGATCAATTTGTACAACATAGTAACATCAACTTTCAACTGACCTGAAAATTTAACCAATACAGACTTGTGTATCCTCTGTGACTTCATTGTTTCTTAGGAAACCACATACTTCATGGACTTAATTACATCTGTACCAACTGTGTTTGCAAGAACACTTTCATATCGTAACACACCTTAATTATTTTTTCATACACCAATGTGTCACAATAATTTCACTAAAACAGCATCTTGTCAATTGTATCATCTTGACCAAATAGGGACAATGATTCAGCACTATCAACCTTGACGCTCTAGCAACTTTTGATCAACAAGATTTGATATCTAACCCAATCGTCAGCTTCACCAATATCTTCTGATCTAGTACTTTCAACTTGATCAATCATTCAGTTTGTTATCTTTTAACTAAAACCATAACTTGACCAAATACATTAGTTCTCTTTACATGAATCCAGTCAAATAACTATCATCACATTTCTTGACCAACCGTGATTTTGATTTTTTAACGTATCTCCATCACAATCTTTGTTTGCAAAGAACTCAACTTTATCATCAATCTAGTTTTGTACATCGTCTTTACCCAATTGGATGAACGACTAACACTCCATTGACAGATTGTTTGTCCTTTCGATAATTTTCCAATCTTGTGCTTTATTTCTTCAGTACCAGTGACTCAATCAATCAATCACCATCTACCAGATAGTTCGACTTCTAATCACACTGATCACCAGCAACACAAGATTCAATTCAAGTTCGACACTCTTCTTCAACTTTATTCATACCTAGTATTCGAAGTAGCATCTTCGACAACAGTTGCAATTATTCATATTCTCATTCAAGTGAAATCACAACCATTACCATTATCATCAGTATTTTTTGATAGATTTTCCAAAATACCAATGTCATTTTTCTGTCAACATCACAGATATTTGATCTGTCAACATTTTAAGCATAATTGTATCAACTGTTCTTTCGACAAACGATAGTTTAAACAAAACAGCATCAATCAATTTACCTTCAATCTCAATACCAGTTTCTCAACATCAACATCAACTTGCAATGTTCTTAATCATCTATTGACTTTGTCTCAAACTGAATATTGAATATTATCTGATTCTGTGATGTAAAATGGATTCACAACACATTTTAGCATTTGTTGGAGATTGATTCTTCTTGAAACAAGCAAGAATAAATTTTTTCCAACCAATTATTTTCTGTGCAACGTTACACTACTGTTGCGTTCTAACTTCATTTCAACAGTAATCAACTTTAGCAATAATCACTAGGAATTCACATAACCGTCTTTTCTCCTTTGATAAAGATTCATGACAGCTTGTGACTTTCTTCAATAGCCATTCCTAATATAAATTCAACTTAAGCATTTATCCATACCTCCATCTTTGATTCAGAAGTGGATAAATTTTTCATTCAATTCAGTTACCATTAATCAACACTAATAATAACTTTAAAAACCAGTGTGATCTAGTAATATTTTTCAGTGTAACATCTGGATCTTAATTAGCATCATACGATTATGTTACTTTCATTCTTCCAAAGCTTCATAATAGCAATTGTACATAATCATAAGATTCGTTCACAACATCATCACCAACGACAATGTTCTTCTGGAATTAATTAAGCTTTCACATAACACAACCATCACGTAGCAATACAATGATCGGTTCAATAGCTAATTCTTACCAGATAGTAAATTTCTTTTATTTCCAATACTAGAGATTTCTCCAATACCAACCAGTAACAACACCAGTAACAACACCAGTAACAACACCAGTAACAATACCAGTAACAACACCAGTAACAACACCAACAAGTCATCCTAGTGATTCGATGTTCATATCACCAATGATACAACACATCTAGTAAACCTAACCAGTGACTTGTAGCTTATATGGTTTGATACCTTGGTTCACTTTTGAGTTAACAATATGTAAAACCTCAAAAAATAATTCAAGCATAGATTCACATTCTGTCTTTTAGGCTTGATTTCCATTTACAAATTTCATAACAAGAATTTAACCTTCTTAGCCTAGACAAAATAGTTCAACCTAGCTTTCCATTTCTTTAAAATCAAGTATGATATTGATAACATCACTTGATATTCGTTGGAATTTGTACCACCAGACCTTATTTCAAACCAGTCACGTGACACAACTTACATTATCAACATTGCCAGAATGACTATGTTTGACAAGTAAAATAATTTCAACAGAGATTCATTTGTTTTCCAGTAATCTCCGAATCCTTTCTCGTGGTTCACACAACTCTTTGTTTGATTTATCGAATTGTGACCTGAAAGCAAAATTATTACCAACAGATTTCTTGACCACTAAAACTACCCAACTAGTGAATGAACCTTACTTTCGATGGATTCGCCTTCACCAATTTTATATACCAGCACCAACACCATCAATACCATCAATATCATTAAGAGTACCAACAGCAGCTTCAGCACCAGCACCTTCTCCAACAACACTGTCAGCATAAGTTAAAGAAGTATAAACACCTGAAGTAACTTCAGAGTTCGCAACACTACCTACGTCCTCCAAATTTGGAGTAGTGATAGCATAATTGTTTTACATTGTTTGAGTTTTGTAACGAGTTTTATTTTTGTTTGTAATAGTCTAGAATAACTTTCAAAAATGTTAAAACTCTTCAAACAATCTTTGTTGAATGTAGGATTCCTAATCCTCATTGAGATAATTTCATCAGCAAGTTTAACCAGATTTAACTTAGATACCTGACTCACCAACAAGTTTTAAATTTTAAGGGATGAAATTTTGAGCAAATTTCCCCACGTGTTAGCAACTTTGACTAATTAATTAATTCAGTAGCAACCTTCGATCATTGTTTTCCAAATAAATGACTCATGATTGTTTTGTTATTACCCCCTAATTTTATTGTTGTTTGGGTTTTTGTTTCGTTGATCACAAATTTCAGATTTGTAATTTTTTATTACCCAACGTGTTGTAGCCACAACTCAGCAAGATAAGAGATAATTTCCTAATTCAGAAATAATTCATCCCCTATTTCAGAAAAACCCCTCATAGTTAGCAAATTTACATTATAGTAAATGGATTTATGACTCATCAACAATTTCACCAAATTACCTAATTTTTATTTTTTCGCAACCACAACTTTTTTGTTCGATGGAATGAACTAGAAGGGTCGTGCAAGAATAAAATTGCGAATTGCAACTTTAAATTCACAACGACATTTTATTTGACTCCCGCCTCTAGTACCGGGATCCCACATAAATTCGAGTTTGGATTGTGAACCATTATGACTCATTTCAAACTTCTCAATTTTGCTATTCCGCACTCTTGGGAATAGAGCAACTGTAGTCTATCGATTTCCACTTTTCCGGCCGACGTCATTTAACCATGAAAATCTGTAAGAGCCAATATTCCAGGCTTTAGCGACCAATAATCCTGAAACTTCCATCTATAATTTCAGTTATCACCATCAATTTCAGCTTGTTCGTAACCGTTTGTAGACGCATTCTATACAACGATCTTCAGTAGGACTCAGCTAAAGTTTTGCCCTTTCGTTACTCCCAATTAAGTAACTAGTTTAACTCTACTTTTAAGCCTGATGTAAAATATTTAGTTTACCAAAACCGAGTAGCTAATTCATCTTTAAGCAAACCAATACCACCTCTTACCAGAACACTAAACTCTAAAGCACATTCGAAAGATGACGACGTGATGAGATGCTTCAGCAATGTAGTTCCCTTTCCTGCTAGGGACCACCATTATTGTCTGGAGAAAAAGTAATTTCTCTCTTTTGGACAAGGAAATATATCGGCTTTTATAACCAAAAACCAACTAATTGAGCAATATACGAAACCATTACTGTCCGTCGACATTAACCAGCGTTTAGTGAATTAGAGCAAAGGAAGAGATTACAGTTATCGTAAGTAAACGACAACAAAATCAGGTGTCCAACTTTCACTCGAGATGAAGTTGGAATTCAAGAGTTAAAATAATTAGATATAAAAATCTCTTATATTATCGATATTTCTTAATACTATATAAAACCTACATAAATTGCAATTTTAAGAAAGGGGAAAAACACCTCTATTTATAGTTGTTTCTTCCTTAATTAAAAATATACAATTGCTTTGGTAGTGTACCAAAATCAAAATATGAGTAATGTTTACTCATTTAAGCCAAACTGTCAGCCAACAAATCTTTTACGGATTTGTGGTGACAGTTCACAAGTAAAAATAAAAATAAAAAAATAGAAGGAAAAATCACTTCAAGGAAGCAATGGCTTCGATAGGATGGTCAATATTACCAGTAAGCTCGTGTTTCTTTGCATCTTCTTCTTCTCTATCCAATCTTTCTCTTTCCTTGAATTCAAAGTCCATCCATTTGTGCAAGTTCCAGAATTGGATTAACATAACAACCGCACAAGCAAAACCAGCAAGACCGATAGCAAGGAAAACCCAGTGCAAGTTTGGATCCTTCAAAGCAGGAGTAATAGCAAGACTCAAGGCGGCTGAAAAGGCGGACATGAGCAAGAATAACGCATACACCAAACTCTTCAATGCTGGTGGAGATCTAGTGTACGCCAACTCATACGCAGTGGTGTATGCCCAACATTCACCTGCAGCGGACAAAATGAAAAGCGAAGTAGCTTTCCAGGCGGTAATTGGAGCTGGTTGGTCACATCCAGTAGCATAGTAACCACATGGTGATTGTTCGTAGACTTGTTTTTGCAAAACGTAACCGGCGATTTGTGAGAAGGAACAAACCACAAACCCAAACGAAATTCTGTAAATTGGTCTAAACTCAATTCTGAACCTGTTTAAAATTGGGTAGAGTCCGTATTCCAAAAATGGAATCAAGACAATAATGGTCAACGGATTGAAGTTGTTGAAAAGGTCATTTGGAACACCATCCAACCTCATGGCACCAATAAGCGAAGTTTCAACCGAGCCCAATCCGCTATCAGCGAGATTGAAGACAATATAATAAAGGAAAATCTTGCATGAGTCGAATGTCTGTTTGATAT
>JAKTXQ010000555.1:0-11672 GCA_030582995.1 Candida maltosa
AAAAAAAACAAAGCACGACGAAAAATTTTCTTTTTTTTTTGTTTTCGAACTTTCAGTGAATACCGAATAGAAGAAGATTGGAATCAATTCAAAAAAAAGGAAGGGTACCCCCAATTGATCAGGAAAATAAAAAAAAACATCAATTGATCTAAAAAGAAGTAGAGAAAAAAAAGGAAAAAAATTGTGGTTTTGAAAATAATCGTTGAACATATAAAATAGATAAGAATCTCCACAAAACAACATGTCTGAAGAAAAACCAAGAAGTCAAGAGACCGAAGAAGAAAGAAAGGAAAGATTAATCAAACAGGAAGAAATAGATAGTCGTTCCGTGTATGTGGGTAATGTCGATTATCAAAGTTCCCCTGAACAATTGGAAGAATTTTTCCACGTGGTTGGGATAATTGAACGTGTCACTATATTGTTCGATAGATTTACTGGATTACCAAAAGGTTATGCTTACATTGAATTTGAAAAAGCTGAAAGTGTACCTAAAGCAATTGAAGATTTACACGGTAAAGCATTTAGAGGAAGAGAAATTAGAGTCACTGCCAAAAGAACCAATTTGCCAGGTTTTAGAAGAGGCAATGGATTCAGAGGAAGAGGCAGAGGCGGATTTAGAGGTGGCCGTGGTAGAGGTGGATTTAGAGGTGGCCGTGGTAGGGGTCGTGGTGGTAGAGGAGGTTTTAGTTCCAGAGATGCAGAAGGAGATAATGAAGAAGGTGAACCCCAAGAAGCTGAAGCTCAAGAAGTTGCAGCTGAAGGTGATGCACCAGCAGAACCACAAGAAGAATAGAAATAGAGGTAGTTGTTTGACTATGTGTTAACACTTCCGTCATTGTCTATTTCTTTTCTTTTGTGGGTTACTTTGTCATTATTTATATACTTGTTTTATTTTATTTTACTTTCCTTTATTACTTTATTTTTTACTTTATTTTTTATTTAGAGGTGGATATTTATGACAAAATATAAAATTTGATTTTATATTTAACTGGGTGCAATTATTCACGGAGAGAATAAAGTTGTCCTTAGTAGAAAATAAAGATCTCGATTTTTTTTTTCGGTAACACAAAATCAAAATTATTTTCTTTTCTTCAAGAAGTTTTTGTTTTTGCAATCGATGGGAAATACTCAAACAAGCTGGAACGACGTAGCATCGTAGTTGTGGAAAAAGGCAACATACCTTTGTATGTATTATTGACTAAAGTTAAATATCAAAAAAAGTCACATGATTATGCCTTTTTGGAATTTTCATTGTCTTGGTTTGTTTATGTAAAACTTTATAAGAAAGTTTATTGGATTACACTTCGTAGTTATCATTGGGGTTGTGTTGCAATATAAATCAATACACCAATTCATCATTGTTTGGTCTAACTGAAATTGCGCAAATAAACCCAATTGACATGATAATTGCGTTAGATACATCAATAGATACAAAAACAAGCACCAAAAAACAAACAAACTACAAGTTTAATTATACTTTTGTTTATTGGTTATTACATTGACACGTATCTAAAAAATGTGTAGGATATTGCGTTAGGGATTTTCTAGGGGTTAAACGTTTAGTATTCAATCGGGGTTTGAAATGTGTATATATACCCAGGGTTAATCACACCAATTTCTCCTTATTTTACAATTTCAGACCACCACACCCAATCTTTCGCTATGCCAGTCATAAAAAATTACAAGGTGAGCAAAATCATCAAACATAAATGGAAGAATTCAGAACAAGATTTTTTTTTTTGGTCTTGTTAGAAAATGGTATTGAATGCTGGCAACCGTTGAATTACTTACAACAGATAGAACCAGCGCTAACGAGAAAATACATCAAAACTCATGCTAAAGATCTCCAACATGTATAAACCAAAAAAAACTTGTGTACAAATATACGTATGTTATTTATTGACTAACGCCGCATATATACCCGATTGGGAAACTTTTTTTTTTTTTTGATTCTTTATTCAAAAAAACCTCATCTCAATTTTTTTTTTCTCTTTTCTTTGTCTTTATCTTTTGAGTACATTTTATAATAACAAACAACACCCACAACCATGGTATCCGTCAGAAAAAGAAAGATGGCTCGTTCATCGATAAAGAAAAACACAAGAAGAACAAAAGACAAACAACGTAATATAAACATCCATTCCAATCCCATCATCGCCGCAAACTGGGATAAATCATTAACATTAAAACAAAATTATAAACGATTGGGATTAAGAGCTAAATTAGGAACGAGTGCCGGGGGAGAAGAAAAGAAAGTGGTTAGTTTATCTGAAATCCAAGCTAAACGATCGAAGAAGGACAATAGCAATGTTCCTAGTTTGGAAGAAATTGAAAATTTGGACGATCCAAGTAAAATCCCTGAAGGTGAAGCTAGATTGATTAGAGATCCGGTTAGCAATGAAGTGATTAAAGTTATTTATGGGACCATGAAAGTTGGTGGTAATGAAGAAGAAGATTCCGAAAATGAAGTGGAAGTCCCAAGTGTTATTCAACAATTGGAAGAATATGCCGAGAAAAACAGTAAAGTGAAGACGGAAAGACATTTAAGTGATAGAGAAACTGATTGGCTCAAGAGTTTATATGAAAAATACGGTGATAATTACGATAAAATGAAGTGGGATAAATTAAACATCTACCAACAAACTGCCGGTGATTTAAAGAGAAGAATAAATAAATGGAAAAAAGCTAATGGTATTATATAGACAAAAAGACATTAAATTCGAGATGGGAGGTTTTTATCTAGAATTTTATCGACAATTCCATTCAATATAGGTTTCAATTCACTTTTCTCATATAAATCAATCAACCGTTGACCTTCGTGTTCATTATCTTGTAATTCGACATTCTCCACAAATTGTGGATCAATAGGGATATTACCCAAATATGTTAAATCCAACTCTTGACTTAAAAGCTCACCACCACCACTTGAGAAAATATTAGTACACTCAGCACAATGGGGACAAATAAACCCAGACATATTTTCCACAATCCCCAATATTTGGAAATTCACCTTCTTACAAAAATTAATTTCTTTCCGTACATCAGCCGTAGCTACTTGTTGTGGTGTAGTGACTATAATTGCTCCATCTATAGGGGTAGCATATCTTAATTCTTCAGCAATAGCTATATGTTCATCTGAAGTGCCGGGTGGAGTATCAATCAACAAATAATCCAATGGTTTATTTGAATTCCCCCACACCACATCTTTCAAAAACTGCTTAATCATGGCAGTTTTTTTTGGACCTCTCCAAACCACTGAATTGCCTCGATCACCTAATAAAAACCCTAATGACATTAACGAAAGATCACCTTTGGTGGTCTCTAATTGATTATGATTATAAACAGATACTGGCACCCAACCTTGAGTAGATTGGTGAACTTGTTTCTTTTCAACACCAAACATTCGAGGCAATGATGGACCAGTAAGATCGATATCTAAAACTCCGACATTGAATCCTTTATTGACTAACGTTAATGCTACTTGAGTGGTTACTGATGATTTACCTACACCTCCTTTACCTGATAGGATCAATATGATATGTTTCACGTGTTCTATTGATTTGGGTATCTCTTGAGATTCTGATGTCATTATTTTGGTTAGTAATTATTAATTAATTAAGAAAAAAAAAAATAATGACAAAAATATTTTTTCCTCGTTTTCGCTTCGTTTTGGTGTAACGGCGAAAACGACCGAAAAGAAAAAAAAAGTGAAACCAAACAACGAACAAACGAACAACTCATCATTAATTAAGGAAGAACACCACACGAAAGAAATACAATGACATCGAGATATTCAGCTGCAGGCGGCACACACCAACGTGATTTAAGAACTCAACTATTCAGCTCACCACAAGTTGGTCTTCGTACACCTTCAAGAACCCCACTGCGAACAGCTTCACCATACGATCCAACACCAACAAATACTAATAATCAAGCGAAATATAACGAGTCGCTATTGAACACTTTGGAATCACAGAATAATGACGAAATGGAATCCATGGGTCTGAAAATCCACATGCTAAAACATTTGGGAGAGAAAATGGGGATTGAAATTAATAAATCCATGAAATTGAATGATGATATTACGAATAATTTCGAAAAGGGGAAAGTTACGTTGAAGAATACGTATAATAAGATGATTGTAATGAGTCAAAGAGCTGGGATTAGTTGGAAGATGTGGTTAATTGTATTTGTAATTTTTACTTTATGGTTTGTATATGTATGGTTGTTTTAAAACAAAACAAAAGAAGATTATTTAATTCATAAATCATCATTGTACATAACTCTTTAATAATGATAGCGAACTAACAACTTGTGGTTGTGGAGACTCCGTAGGTTCCGAGACAGAGGAGCTATTGTTGAGTTCAGCAGGCTCATAAGTTGGAGAACTTTCTTTGAGTGGGATAATTGTACCTTGAGCTGTGAAATTAGTTATCGTGTTATTGGTCTTTGATCCAAATGCATTATTGACTGCTGATAAGGCACTGACTTCTTCAGATAACTTATCATCCATTCTTTCTGTAGCATAATTTGCTCTTCTAAACGGTGAATTTTCTCGACTAAACTTCTTTGATCCTACTGCATTCGTTTTCAAAATTGATCTCTTAGGTTTCAAAATTCGATGACTAGGGATATGTTTCGGAGACGGCGACAATTCTTTCGGTTTTGGTCGTCTCACTAACAGTTTCCTATGTTTCCGATTCTTTTTCTTCTTTTGACTTAACAATTTCTCTTTCCGTTTCTGTTTTAATCCTGAATTCAAATTATAATAATATTGATTGGTTGACGTGATATGGGAAAACTCTCTACTTCCACCACCTCCTAAATCAATAGACGAATCCAGATCAGAAGAATCTGAAGTTAATAATTCTTCTATAGTTTCTTCATCAGTATTCAATTCTGAACTTGTCCATAATTCACCTTCTCCATCATATTCAGAATCATTTAGTTTCAAACTACCCAATAAAGCTTCCGCCAGGGTAGCTACTTCATCGTCTTCATGGTTGCATTTACATTTATCTTTATTTTTGCGAAGATTCGCTGACGTTATTGGAGCACCATTGATTCTTAATTTTTTGAAATGAGAATCTTGTTGGGTCAGTTCAGTAGTTGCAGTTGACTTGATTGTGACAAGATTCGAAAATGGGAATCGGCCATTTTTCTGGGACTCGATGTACTTAGGATTGGAAATCAATTGTGAGTATAATAAAGTCAAAGGATTTGATGTGGTACCATTTGAAGATAAACTATCATTTTTAGATATAGTGGTGATGTTTTTGAAAGGATCAAGGTGTTTTTTGTTTTGTAAATTTCGATATTTCGCTATACTTGAATTCATGAAAGTTTCAAATTGAATAGCATCCATATCTTCTTGATCCAATTCATCTCCTGCAGGTTCAGCATCATCATCTTCTTCTTCATTGTCGACAAGTTGTGTTTGTTGTAATGAAGGAGGCGTTATTAGACCATTCATCGGTAGTCGAGTTTCCTCTACTTCTTGTTGTAATTCAACTGCAGGTTCATCTTCATTGACAGTTGTATCATGAGGAGAATCAAAATAACTTTCATTTGGTTCATTAACTTCATGCTCCACAATTTTTTCCACCTCCACGGACTTGCCTTTGTTCATTAACTTGTATAAATTCGGATATAATTCTCTTTTAGTGAATATAATCGACTCATCATAGTCCTCATCATCATGATGTCGCAACTTTTTATCTAAAAGGTTTAATTTCTCAATGGTTGATTTGATCTTAGAACTGACTTCAATGGTGTTTTTCAATAGTTGATTAACCTCCATATCTGAATCAATTTGATTATTCCGTGTATTTGTTAAACATTTGGTTAATTTCTTCTTCTTACTTAATATCGATTTATTCAATGAATTTGCTGACTTGGCAATTTCGATATTTTTAAATTGAATCTTTTGTTCAATCGATAATTTATATTTGATTTGTTGACGAAGATCATTCTGATAGTTTGACGACACGGTTAATAAATCACTTTTCAATTGTTCACTCTCTTTGGATAAAACATTGTTTAAGATGTAATCTAACTGGAAACATTGTATTGATGGTAATTCGATAACCGGGGTAAATTTCGGTTGATAGTTTTTGAGTTTCGATGATGATGATGATTTTCGATTCGACTCATTTAATGAAAATGTTTTTGAATGGTTCTGACTTGACATATATATAATTAACTGATAATGTACGTTAAATAAAGAAAAACTGGTGATTGTAGTTGTTGTTGGTGGAATTAGTAATTGATTATTATCTTTCCCTTTTCCTTCTTTGTTTCTCCTGAAAAATATATTTTTTTTTTTACTTTTTTCATCTGACAGAAACAGATAAATAAATTTTTCATTGTTAACAGAGACGTCAAACAATTGATTTGGGTTTCAGTTTTTGTATGGGAAGAGATATATCATGAGATCATTATCATACATTTCAATCAGTGAATGGTTAAACATCCTAATCCAAGTATTTGGAGGATGTTGTACTAATGTTTTCGTCTTGGAACATTTAATTTCATCAAACACCAATCTGGATTATTCATTGGGGACCTTAATCACATTCAGTCAATTCTTATTCACTTCACTTCTTTCTATCCCATTCGACTCCAACGGTTTCATTCGACCGAAAATCCCGATCCATAAATGGGTCTTACCCGTCACATTATACTTCATCACTTCCCTCTTAAACAATCTCGTATGGCAGTATAATATAACCATACCCACCCATATCATCTTCAGGTCAAGTGGTACGGTGATCACCATGGTGGTGGGGTATCTATTTGGCGGGAAACGATACAATAAACATCAAATTATATCATCGATAATAATAACCATTGGGACCATAAGAGCAACCATCCCGGAAGGTTCTCCGTCATTGTTATCCACGGGCAATTCCTCAAATATCGATACAAACTTCATCATTGGGATTTCAATATTGTTTTTTGCATGTGTGTTGTCGGCGTTCATGGGGTTGTATAGTGAGCAGATTTATCGAACTTATGGGAACCAATGGCACGAGAGTTTGTTTTATAATCATTTTTTGGCATTACCTTTGTTTATATTTGTGTCAGGGACAATATATCAGGAATTGAAAGTTGTTTTCGGGAGTGAGTTGATTGATTTGAAAGTGTGTATGATTCCGAAATTAGTATTGAGTCTTTTCATGAATGTTTTGACTCAGTACTTATGCAGTAAAGGGGTTAATATGTTGGCAGGAAGTACCAGCGCATTGACTGTCACGGTGGTATTATTGGTGAGGAAGTTTATTAGTTTACTTTTAAGTGTTGTATGGTATGGCAATGCCATGTCAACGCTGACCATCTTTGGTTCAATTGCAGTGTTTGGTGGAGCTGCATACTACAGTTTAAGTGGGATTTCGAATAGTTCCAAAACAATCAAAAAAAAGTTATAGACAATATACTCAAACTAAATAACTATATGACAATAATATATATTTAATTTAATCGTAGATTGAATGGTTATTTGAAAGGGCATTTCCATCACCAAATGGGTTACCTTCAATTGATTCACTGGTTTCAGTTTTGTCAAGTTTAGGTCTACTTTGGGCTTGGAAAGCAGATTGTAAATTCGATGGTTTCGAAGGTCTTGGAGGTGGTGGAGATCTTGGTTTCAAGGTAACTTCTTGCAATCTAGCCGAAATCAGTTCATCTTGTTCCGGTTCTTCGTCTTCATCAGATTCTGAAGTATAATAACTTTCATCACTATCGGTTTCCTCTTCATCATAATTTGGAGCAGGGTTCTCTTTGGAATATCCAGCTTTGAAATCAAATTTCTTGAATGCTTCAACTAATTGCTCATTAGCACCAATCAAACTACCCAAAAACTCTTCATCCAAAGCGGCAACTTCAGATGATTTTTCGCTGGCGATACCAGCACCAACGTATTGTAAATAACTCAACACTTTCCGTCTAATTTTCTTACATTTAGCAAACTCTTCCAATGTTTTTTCATTATCCAAAGGAGATTCATCAGCTGGCAATTGTAATAATAAATTAGTCAATGCCGTGGTGTGGGTGTAACAATTGGCTATCAACTCTCGTATTTTAGGAGCTTCCACTTTATAATTAATTTGTGGGATTTCAAATTCTTCATCAGCATAAACAATACCATTCTTCTTCTTCTTCTTTTTCTTCTTCTTGTTTTTGTCATTATTGCTATTGTCAATAGTATTTTTAGCATATGGAGATCTAGTCTTTGGTCTAGGCGGTGGAGGACTTCTTGGTGTTCGTGGTGTGCTACTCGATCTTTCACGATATCTACCATCTTCTTCATCGTCGTCATCTTCATCACGATGGTTATCATATCCATTATCATCAGCATATGGGTCAATTGGCTCACCATCTTCATCCTCATCATGGTGACGTCTGCCAAAAGTATCTCTTTTCCGTTTCGGAATGGCTTTATACAAAGATTGCATATACTTATACCCCTCCAACCCCGCCAATTCCGTCTTCCATCCAATTGCCAATTCCACCACTCTCCTTTTAACCTTCTTATCATAAGGAACCCCATCTCCAGTCCTTCCATGGCCATTAATGATCCCTTTCAAAACATCCAACAACTTATCGTCACGAGCAATAGCCGGTCCAATCTGATTCCCGCCATTCAACACTAACAATTCCAAGATGTGCAATGCCCGGATCTGCACGTTGTTGGTATCGCCATACTTGATTTTCTTACGGATGGCACGCGCTGCTTCGGTTGACCCTGAATGCGGTTGGATTTTGATCAATTCGAGCAAGTCCGAAATGTAGAGTTCCAAAGAGTCGTCGATCTCGTCGTTCCGTGACGGGTCGGAGAGTTGGTTGATCTTGATCGTGATTGAGGTGTATGCATGATCACTGAATAATGGCATGCTTGATAATGGTTAATGGTTTGTGGATTATGAGTTGAGAAATGTGGAAGAAAAATGGAGGGGATAAGGAGTGAGAAAATTGGACGAAATTTAGTTGTTCCGAGAATGACGATTTTTTTTTGTTCGTTCGTTGATGAGTTTTTGTGGTACTTTAGCCTCACCCACTTTTTTTTTTCTTGTTCATTGATCTTATCGTAAAGGAATTGGTTTGAAAGAGGACGGTAATACAAATTAGGTCTGGTGACATAGTAATGTTGTTAATTTTACCTTATCGTAAAAAGTAGTACAACTCTTATAATGAGTCCAACTGTAATTATGGTCCATTTACAAAAGATCAAGGAAAATTATTGTATGTGCATCTCACGTGACTTTCCACGTGACTAATTCCTGGAATGAGAAGATTTGGAAAGAAAAAAATTTTTTTGGGATTTGATTTTTCAATGAGAACAGAAAGAAAAAAAAATTGAACAAAGAAGCAAATTCTTTAGCAGGTTTATAAAGTGAACAATCATGTCTAACCCTCAAGATCAATTGTCCAATGATTTGGCAAATGCTTCCATAAGCGGAGACCAATCTAAGCAACCACAGCAACAACAACAACAACAACCTCAACAGCAACCATACTTTAATCCAAATCAAGCTCAAGCTTTTGTTCCTACTGGAGGTTACCAACAATTCCAACCTCAACAACAACAGCAATACGGTGGATACCAACAGAACTATACCCAATACCAAGCTGGTGGATATCAACAGAACTACAACAACAGAGGTGGTTATCAACAAAACTACAACAATAGAGGCGGATACCAACAAAACTATAACAACAGAGGTGGATACCAACAACAACAGCAACAACAACAACAATATCAAGCATACAACCCAAACCAACAATATGGTGGTTACCAAGCTTACAATCCTCAACAACAACAACAACAGCAAACTCAAAGTCAAGGTATGTCATTGGCTGATTTCCAAAAACAAAAAGCTGAACAACAAGCTAGTTTGAACAAACCTGCCGTTAAGAAAACTCTTAAATTGGCTAGTTCTTCCGGAATCAAATTGGCTAATGCTACTAAGAAAGTGGATACTGCCAAACCTGCTGCTTCCAAAGAAGCTTCCCCTGCACCAAAGGATGAAGATGCATCTGCTGAACCAGAAGCTAAGAAAGAAAGCACACCTGTTCCAGCTTCCAGTAGTCCTGCTCCAGTCGCCGATTCTACTCCAGCTCCAGTTAAAAAAGAATCTACTCCAACTCCAGCTAAGAAAGAAGCAACTCCTACTCCATCAGTAGCCAGCAAATCTGCCCCAGTATCTGCTTCTGCTTCCGTCGTCACTGCTGATGCTCTTGCTAAAGAACAAGAAGATGAAGTTGATGAAGAAGTTGTCAAAGATATGTTTGGTGGTAAAGACCACGTTTCCATTATTTTCATGGGTCACGTTGATGCCGGTAAATCTACCATGGGTGGTAACATTTTATACTTAACTGGATCAGTTGATAAACGTACCGTTGAAAAATATGAAAGAGAAGCTAAAGATGCCGGTAGACAAGGTTGGTACTTGTCTTGGGTCATGGATACCAACAAGGAAGAAAGAAATGATGGTAAGACCATTGAAGTCGGTAAAGCTTATTTCGAAACCGATAAGAGAAGATACACTATTTTGGATGCTCCAGGTCATAAAA
The DNA here is from genome assembly GCA_030582995.1 of Candida maltosa. Taxonomy (NCBI): domain Eukaryota; kingdom Fungi; phylum Ascomycota; class Pichiomycetes; order Serinales; family Debaryomycetaceae; genus Candida; species Candida maltosa. The sequence goes on from JAKTXQ010000555.1 coordinate 10,573, forward strand.
TGTACGTTTCTGAAATGATTGGTGGTGCTTCTCAAGCTGATGTTGGTATTTTGGTTATTTCCGCCAGAAAGGGTGAATATGAAACCGGGTTTGAAAAAGGTGGTCAAACTAGAGAACACGCATTGTTGGCTAAAACCCAAGGGGTTAACAAGATCATTGTTGTTGTTAACAAAATGGATGACCCAACTGTTAACTGGTCTAAAGAAAGATACCAAGAATGTACTACTAAATTAGGGGTTTTCTTGAAAGGTATTGGTTACAATAAAGATGATATTATCAACATGCCAGTTTCCGGTTACACTGGTGCTGGGTTGAAAGATCGTGTTAATCCAAAAGATTGTCCATGGTACGAAGGTCCATCATTGTTGGAATACTTGGATAACATGGATACCATGAACCGTAAAATCAATGGTCCATTCATGATGCCAGTCAGTGGTAAGATGAAGGATTTGGGTACTGTTGTTGAAGGTAAAATTGAATCTGGTCATGTTAAAAAAGGTACTAATTTGATTTTGATGCCTAACAAAACCCCAGTTGAAGTGTTAACCATTTACAATGAAACTGAACAAGAAGCCGATACTGCATTTAGTGGAGAACAAGTTAGATTGAAGATCAAAGGTGTTGAAGAAGAAGATTTACAACCAGGTTATGTCTTGACCTCACCTAAGAATCCAGTTAAAACCGTCACTAAATTCGAAGCTCAAATTGCTATTGTTGAATTGAAATCTATTTTATCTAATGGGTTCTCTTGTGTCATGCATTTACATACTGCCATTGAAGAAGTTAAATTTGTTGAATTAAAACATAAATTAGAAAAAGGTACTAATAGAAAATCCAAAAAACCACCTGCATTTGCTAAGAAAGGTATGAAGATTATTGCTATCTTAGAAGTTAGTGAACCAGTTTGTGCTGAAACTTATAAAGATTATCCACAATTAGGTAGATTTACTTTGAGAGATCAAGGTACTACTATTGCCATTGGTAAAATCACCAAATTGTTATAATAGTTTTGTATAAAAAGAGTGAAAAAAGAAAAATACATGTTTATTATCATCTAAAAAAAACATTCTATGATTCATGATCGCTTATTAAAGACTCGA
>JAKTXQ010000556.1:0-11547 GCA_030582995.1 Candida maltosa
GAAAATTTCCAGATCCAGAGCTTTAGACTACTTGAGAACTAGAGAAAAGTTGTTCGTTGTTGATGCTTACGCTGGTTGGGATCCAAGATACAGAATCAAAGTTAGAATTATCTGTGCCAGAGCTTACCACGCTTTGTTCATGACCAACATGTTGATCAGACCAACCAAAGAAGAATTGGAAAACTTTGGTGAACCAGACTTTACTATCTACAACGCTGGTCAATTCCCAGCTAACGTCCACACCAAAGGTATGACTTCTTCCACCTCTGTTGAAATTAACTTTAAAGATATGGAAATGGTTATCTTGGGTACTGAATATGCTGGTGAAATGAAGAAAGGTATCTTCACTGTTATGTTCTACTTGATGCCAATCAAACATCAAGTTTTGACTTTGCACTCTTCTTGTAACCAAGGTGTTGATACAGGTGACATTACTTTGTTCTTCGGTCTTTCCGGTACTGGTAAAACCACTTTGTCTGCTGATCCACACAGAAAATTGATTGGTGATGATGAACATTGTTGGTCTGACAATGGTGTCTTTAACATTGAAGGTGGTTGTTACGCTAAATGTTTGGACTTGTCTGCTGAAAAAGAACCAGAAATTTTCAACTCTATTAAATTCGGTTCCATTTTGGAAAATGTTGTCTACGACCCACTCACCAAAGTTGTCGACTACGAAGACTCTTCTATTACTGAAAACACCAGATGTGCTTACCCAATTGATTTCATTCCATCTGCTAAAATCCCATGTTTGGCTGATACCCACCCATCCAACATTATCTTGTTGACTTGTGATGCTTCTGGTGTCTTACCTCCAGTTTCTAAATTGACTAACGCTCAAGTTATGTATCACTTTATTTCTGGTTACACCTCCAAGATGGCTGGTACTGAAGAAGGTGTCACTGAACCACAAGCTACTTTCTCCGCTTGTTTCGGTCAACCATTCTTGGTCTTGCACCCAATGAAATACGCTCAACAATTATCCGACAAAATTTCTCAACACAATGCTAACGCTTGGTTATTGAACACCGGTTGGGTTGGTGCTTCTGCTGCTAGAGGTGGCAAGAGATGTTCCTTGAAATACACCAGAGCTATCTTGGATGCTATCCACTCTGGTGAATTATCTAAAGTTGAATACGAAACTTTCCCAGTCTTTAACTTGCATGTTCCAAAATCTTGTCCAGGTGTTCCAAGTGAAATCTTGAACCCAACCAAAGCTTGGACCGAAGGTGTTGATGCTTTCGAAAAAGAAATCAAATCCTTGGGTGGTAAATTCGCTGAAAACTTCAAGACTTACGCTGACCAAGCTACTGCTGAAGTTAAAGCTGCTGGACCAGAAATCTAATTTGGTTAACGTTTTTTTTGTCGTCCCTTCCATATAGTTATTTATTCAAATATTAAGTACAGTTAAAAAAAAAAAAATTAACATTTAATACATATTCACATTATTGTCATGATTTAATACCATACATATTACGTTCTGTAATGATGATGTTTCATTAATATTTTTTTTTCTGTTTGTGGGGGTATGCAAGTATCGGAGATAACGGAGACACAAAATTAATATCTCATTTACAGTTCCTTTCACTGGTTGAGGTGAAAATGTGTCATTGAAGAATAATTTTTTTTTTTTTTACTAATGGGTTTATTTGTGGGTAAAGAAAAATACAACATAAAATAATAATAATTATGTAGGTAGACAAACGTTCGTTAATAGATCTGGTGATAAATGGGGGGTAGTTGGAGAAAACAAATGGCGGGGTCAGGTTAATACGAGAAGGAGAAAAAGAAATGATATGGAAAATGAATGTTTAACTCCCGTTATTGTTTCATAAACTCCGAAGCCATGAGTTGAAACAACCATAATTATGATTACAAGTCGTACATGTGCTTTTTTTTTATTTTTTGTTCCTTGCAATTTGAAAGGTTTTTTTTTTATTTCCGCAATACAAAATTATTTTTTTTATCCGCTTTCCGTTCCTTTCTTCTTGTGATAAATCTCAACAACAATTATATATATCATTCCATAACCCTGAATAATTTTTTTCTTTCTTTTTTTTTTAAATATTTCCTTGGTTTATTGAATCAGTAAATTTTTGTTATTTATCTTTTTTAACTCACAATGACTTCGGATTCAACTATTCACGAATTAATTCAATCATATATTACCAAATGGTATGTCATTGTACCAGTCGCTATCATCATCTATAAAGTATTTGATTACTTCTATGTCTTAAGTTTAAGGAAAAGACTTGGAGCTGAAGTTCCAATTAATGAAGAAACCGATGGTTATTGGGGGTTCCATTTACCGTTTATATTAATGTCAAAAAAGAAAGATGGTACCATCATTGATTTTTCAATTGAACGTTACACAGAACTTAAAAACCCAGAAAGTCCAACATTTGAATTCCCAATTTTTACTGTTAAATTGATTTCTACTATTGATCCAGAAAATATCAAAGCTATTTTAGCTACCCAGTTTAGTGATTTCTCCTTGGGTACTAGACATGCCCATTTTGCTCCTTTAATTGGTGATGGTATTTTCACTTTGGATGGTGCTGGTTGGAAACATAGTAGAGCCATGTTGAGACCACAATTCGCTAGAGAACAAGTTGGTCATGTCAAATTATTAGAACCACACGTCCAAGTATTGTTTAAACATATCAGAAAGAATAAAGGTAGAGAATTTGATCTTCAAGAATTATTTTTCAGATTTACTGTTGATTCTGCCACTGAATTTTTGTTTGGTGAATCTGTTGAATCATTGCGTGATAACAGTATTGGTATGACTTCAAAATCCAAAGACGTTGACGGTATTGAAGATTTCACTGGCGCTTTTAACTATTCTCAAAACTACTTGGCTTCTCGAAGCATCATGCAACAATTTTATTGGATTTTGAATGGTAAAAAATTCAGAGAATGTAATGCTATTGTCCATAAATTTGCTGACCACTATGTCCAAAAAGCCTTGAATTTGACTGAATCTGATTTAGAAAAACAAGAAGGATATGTGTTCTTGTATGAATTAGTTAAACAAACTAGAGACCCACAAGTGTTGAGAGATCAATTGTTGAATATCTTGGTTGCCGGAAGAGATACCACTGCTGGTTTGTTGTCATTTGTGTTTTTCGAATTGGCCAGAAACCCGGAAGTTGTTGCCAAGTTGAAAGATGAAATTGATGCCAAGTTTGGATTAGGTGAAGATGCTCGTATTGGAGAAATCACTTTTGAATCTTTGAAACTGTGTGAATACTTGAAAGCTGTGCTCAACGAATGTTTGAGATTGTATCCTTCTGTTCCACAAAATTTCAGAATTGCTACTAAGAATACAACCTTACCAAGAGGTGGTGGTAAAGATGGTTTATCACCAATATTGGTTAGAAAGGGACAAACCGTCATGTACAGTGTTTATGCTACTCACAGAATGGAATCTGTTTATGGTAAAGATGCAACCACTTTCAGACCAGAAAGATGGTTTGAACCAGAAACTAGAAAATTGGGTTGGGCTTTTGTTCCATTCAATGGTGGTCCAAGAATTTGTTTAGGTCAACAATTTGCTTTAACTGAAGCTTCCTACGTTACTGTTAGATTGCTTCAAGAATTTAGCACTTTGACTCTGGACCCAAAAATTGAATATCCACCAAAGAAAATGTCCCATTTGACCATGTCACTTTTCGAGGGTACAAATGTTCAAATGTATTAGACTTTTTTTTTTTTTTTTCATGTGGGTTTATAATCTTTGTTCAGTAGTTTTATTTTTAAGTACTCTTTTGTACAAAGAGAATAATTTTTACAAAGAGAAATACCCAATTAGGTAACTTGCACAAAAGCTGTTTAGTGAGTGCACGACCTGTAGAATAAAAAGTTTGAACCTTAATTGATCAAAAACGTGACCTCGACACTAACAAAAAGAAAATATTTACACTTCTCTTCCAGTTTGCGAATGGAAATTGCTATTGGCAGCCAAAAGATATCAATTTATTGTCAAATCAATTAATTTTCTAGTAAACAAGCAGTACATATACAATTTCTTTAATTACATATAACTTGTACTGATAGTAATAGTAATAATAATTGAACATGTAATCGTAAACTAAAGAAGTTGTTCAATGGAATCATTACTGTAAAACTTAACTGGTCAAGGTATAAGATATTATTGCAAACTGGATTGCACTTATTTTGTTTCGGTACAAACCAAAAAAAGAGAAACGAGAAGTGAAAAAACGCGAATGGTCATACTTGAATTTTTAGAGGTCGTGCACTCACTAAACAGCTTTTGTGCAAGTTACCTAATTGGGTATTTCTCTTTGTAAAAATTATTCTCTTTGTACAAAAGAGTACTTAGTTCTTAATTTATGTTGAATTTGATTTTTTTTTTTTGTTTTTGAATTTCTTTGTAATGTATTGTATGATTTCTAGAAAATGCATATGAAAAATTAAACTTATTTTTGTGTACAGCCCTATTGTTTTTATGTGAAACGGCCCAAAAATTGAACAAACTAAAAAAATATATTTGCAGCCTGTATTTGTCAATAGCTTTTCATATGAAGAAATTGCAATTCTATAGATATAAACTCAACAAATCATAAAGTGGATGTTAAGTGTGGTATCAAAAAATAATATTAGGTACGTTACATTATTGAAATAATATTTTGCAGCATGTGAAAAAAAGAACCAAAAAAGAAAAAAAATACATCATAATACGAACTCGTTTACACGACTATTGCTCCTAAACAATACAATACATTTTTTATTTTTGTACTCATTCTAGAGGGGAAATGTGGTTTTTGATGTACTGCAATTAAACAATAGAACTCCTCAAAAAAACTCCGCAATACTCCGGTGCAATAAAGATCTACAGTCATACTTTGATTTTGCTAATAGTCTTTGTTTTATTTATTCCGTTACACCTCTAATTCATTTGATTTATTTCATGTGAAAGTTTTGTTGTTGAATAATAAAAATAGAATCATTTGAGAACAATGACTACAGCAAAGTAAGTAAAATGTTACGAAACAATGTTGATGTGGAATTTGATTGATTTAGGGTCAAAAAAAAAAAATAATTCTTTTTTTTTCTCTCGCCCAGTCGTGCGTCAACCAGGACATAATTTTTTTTTTAATGCAATAACCTAATTGAGAGAAGATTGTAGTAAACGGGAGGGGAATTACTTATTCCTCCTTTTTTTTGTTTTAGGACATGTGAAATACTGGATACAATTATAAATAGGTTACGTTCTATTCAATAATGATGGTTTCATTGAGGTTTTTTTTTTCTGATTTTTGTTCTCTTTTAGTGTGCATTATCTCTCTTTTTTTTTAACATTATAGTGCAACATCTTTAAAATATGCCGGTTTCTTTTGTTCACAAAGTCTTAGAAGTTGTAACTCCTTATGTCGAGTACTATCAAGAAAATCTTACAAAATGGTATATTTTGATACCAACCATTCTTCTTACTTTGAATTTTTTGAGTATTCTTCACACAAAGTATTTGGAATACAAGTTTAATGCCAAACCACTTACCAATTTTGCCCAAGATTATTCTTTCGGTGTTATAACTCCATTGATGTTGATGTACTTCAAATGGCATGGTACCGTTATGGAATTTGCTTGTAACGTTTGGAATAATAAATTTCTTGTCCTGAACGGAAATGTTCGTACTGTTGGTCTCAGAATTATGGGTTTAAATATTATTGAAACTACCGATCCAGAAAACGTTAAAGCTATTTTGGCTACCCAATTCAACGATTTTTCATTAGGTACTAGACATGATTTCTTATATTCATTGTTAGGTGATGGTATTTTCACTTTGGATGGTGCCGGTTGGAAACATAGTAGAGCCATGTTGAGACCACAATTCGCTAGAGAACAAGTTGCCCACGTTAAATTGTTGGAACCACACGTTCAAGTCTTGTTTAAACATGTTAGAAAGAGTCAAGGTAAAACTTTCGATATCCAAGAATTGTTTTTCAGATTGACTGTTGATTCTGCCACTGAATTTTTGTTTGGTGGTTCTGTTGAATCTTTACGTGATGCTTCTATTGGTATGGTTCCAAGTACTAAAGATATTGCCGGTAGAGAAGAATTTGCTGACGCTTTCAACTATTCTCAAACCTACAATGCTTACAGATTTTTGTTGCAACAATTTTACTGGATCTTGAATGGTTCCAAATTTAATAAATCCATCAAGACTGTTCATAAATTCGCTGACTTCTATGTTCAAAAAGCTTTGAGTTTAACCGATGCTGATTTGGAAAAACAAGAAGGTTACGTTTTCTTGTACGAATTGGCCAAGCAAACCAGAGATCCAAAAGTATTGAGAGATCAATTGTTAAACATCTTGGTTGCTGGTAGAGATACCACTGCTGGTTTGTTATCCTTCCTTTTCTTTGAGTTGTCCAGAAACCCAACTGTTTTCGAAAAATTAAAGGAAGAAATCCACAATAGATTTGGTGCTAAAGAAGATGCTCGTGTTGAAGAAATTACTTTTGAATCTTTAAAACTGTGTGAATACTTGAAGGCTTGTGTGAATGAAGCATTGAGAGTATACCCATCGGTGCCACACAATTTCAGAGTTGCAACCAGAAATACAACCTTGCCAAGAGGTGGTGGTAAAGACGGTATGTCTCCAATTGCTATCAAGAAAGGTCAAAATGTTATGTACACTATTTTGGCTACCCACAGAGATCCAAATATTTATGGTGAAGATGCTCATGTTTTTAGACCAGAAAGATGGTTTGAACCAGAAACTAGAAAGTTAGGATGGGCTTATGTTCCATTCAATGGTGGTCCAAGAATCTGTTTAGGTCAACAATTTGCTTTGACCGAAGCTTCCTATGTCACTGTTAGATTGCTCCAAGAATTTAGCACTTTGACTCAAGATGCCGATACCAGATACCCTCCAAGATTACAAAACAGTTTGACAGTGTCACTTTGTGATGGTGCCAATATCCAAATGTACTAAGCCGGTAGGATTCTTAGTAAGTTTGTATTTTTTTTCTTTCTATCTTTCTATTTGATATAGGTTTTTGTTTGTTTATATTATGAGTTTATTTTTTTTCAATATATTCACTATCTTCCATTATTAAATACGTTTTGGAGAAACAAAAAAATTTGGCTTCTCATCAATCGACGAGACAGCCAAAAAAAAAAAAAAAAACAACCATCTAAAAATTTTCTTTCTCTTTTCTTTGCTAAATAAACAACATCATCAGAACGAATCTAACCCAATGAGTGGTATTTTTAATTGGTCACTGGAGGCATTTTCCGACATTTACAATGCCATCAAATACGAAGGAGATGTTGATTTAGATACCGTTGATTTTAGCAACATTAAAAACGATCTTTCAAATGTATTAATAACTCCAACTCCTCTGGACCAATCACGTACAAAATTGGGAGATGGATCCAAACCAGTTACTTTACCAAATGGAGCAGAAGCTAAGTTTAACCAGGCATTTATAGAAGTCAGCACGATTTTATCCAATGAATTAAATTTGGATGAACTAAATGCTGCCGAATTATTATTAAACTCAAGTGAAATTAGTTACAAACGAGGAACATCAATGGGTGATAGTGCAAGATTGTCTTTTTATTCACGATATGACTATATTTTAAACATATTGGGGTATTTGACATCCCAAAAAAGACTTGACATTGTGGTGACCGACTATAATCAGTTGATGGACAACATCATCAAAAGTTTTGAAAAAATTTACAAGTTGATCAGTATTTTGAATGATTTGGTAGATAAACAAAAAGTCACAAGTGACATCAACAGTCTAGCGTTTATTAATTGTATCAATTATTCCAAGAATCAACTATTCAAGGCTCATGAACTTTTAGGACTGGTATTATTTGGATTAGTTGATAATTATTATTCCGAATTTGGCACATTAGCCAACTATAAAAAACTTATGGAGTTGATACTGAAAAATATTAACGATGAGGATGTATTAGTCATCCATTTCTTACCATCAATTTTGCAATTATTCAAAAAACTTTTACAGAGTTCAGATGAAAATAACGTTGACATTTTCTACAAAAGCATCACCACTTCCATATCCCAAGATTACACTGCCAATTATTCATCTGCAGATGAAATTGATTTATCCAAAACCAAATTAACCGGATTTGAAGTGGTTACCAGTTTTATATTTTTAACCGAATTTATTCCTTGGTGTAAAGAACTAACCAGCAGAACCGCAAAATATGATTTCAAAGATGGGATATTAAAGTACATGGAGTGGTTAGTAAGTTACGGAGTCATGGAAAGATTATTATCCTATTGTTCAGAAACCAGCAACTTGAAAACCCAACAAGCTTATGAATGGTCAAATATGTACGATTTCAGGGCGTTATTGCAAAGAAATTTCCCCAAACTCACACCTACAAAATTTGTATACCCTGGAATCCAAGAGTTGTCCAGTATTGTGAGACCGGGTTTTGAAAATGTTGTCAAATTAGTTGATGTATCCTTCCTCACGTTAGATGCAACATTGAATGAAACTTTGGTGGCACCATTTTTCCAAAGTTTTTTCAGTCTGTTTATATCGAATGCGGCTATCGTGTTGACTTCATTAAGAGATTCTGAAGAAGATTTTGTTTTGTCGTCGATGAATAGAAAAGAAGAAGAAGAAGAGGATGATGATGAAGATGATTTTCTCCTTGGTGATGACCATCCTGGGAAAACCGTTGGATTGGATCTTGATAAAGTAGCTCAACGGGCAGAATTGGAACGTTTCTATTTAGCATTTGCTTATACTTACAACAACCGTCCTGAACTATGCGAACTTTTCTGGAGTGATGAACAGGTAACTAATGATATCATTGGATTTATTTCATGGGGGTTATCTAACAACACATCGGCATTGATTACTGCCACTTTTTGTTTGTTGCTAGGATCTTTAGCTTCCGCTGGAAGTGATGCTGCTTCCAGAATTTGGGAGATTCTCGTGCATAACAATAACAACACAATCAAGAAGAATGACTTTTCCAAAATTTCAGTCGATTCCCTTTATGATTCGTTAAAATACTACATCGATTCATTAAATGAAAGTTTCGAACAAGATTTGAATGATCAATTAAAATTAAAACAAAAGAAACAAGATTTCTTGTTTAGTGCCAATCCTTCCCAAAAAGAGTCTGAAGAATCCGGGGAAAACAGAATTGTAATCCAATTAGCCGAAGACTCGGTGGTGTTTATATCCGGGTTTATGCAATTACTTTCTTCTATAGTAAAAAACCTTTCCACAGATTTTGAAAGATCCAAAGAAATCAAATCAGTAGCATATACAAGATTTGCTCCAACTATCTCTGGTTTTTTAAAATTTGATAACTTAATTAGTGGCAGTAAATACCTTCAAGTGGATATCAATAGTCAAAGTACCAACAATCCAAAATTTGTTGATTTGCCTAATATTTTTGTTAGTGATGATTCCAGAATAATCTTAACCAACCTCATTTTGAATTTGTTAGGTGACTTTGTTAGTAACGATGCCGATCCTTTCCTTAGATATGAAATCTGGCGTTTGCTTGATCGTTGGATGTATCAAGGATTACATGATATCCAAGATGATCAAAAGAATGATACTTTCAAGCAAACAAGAAGAAGGTACGCCAGTAAGAAAAATGTCCCAATTAATCAAGCTTTTAGCTCGAAATTAACTCATCTTAGTCAGATTGGAAATTTCACCACATTGGTCAAAAAATTATTAACACCATATGCAAGCAATAATCAACAAGCTTTCAGCAAATATTCCCTTTTATATCCATGCGATTTAGGTTTGGGGTATAGATTTAACAATCATATTGGTATCTGGCCATATGTGGAATTTTTGATGGTGGATGTTTTTGCTAATTCACATGATGTTTCAAGTTCTCGAGATCGTTTACATTTACAAACTACATTATTGGAATTATTCAACAATTCGTTGGAAGAAATTGATTGGAAATTCTTAATTCAAACTGCCCCTCAAGTCGTGCGTGAAATGAAAAACTTCAATACCATCTTTGATTCGCTTATTCCGGGTGTTCAACTAGATTTCGAAATTTTTGTTAAATTGCATCATTCTGTTGCCGTTATCAACTATTTATTTGAAAGCAAAACATTTGACTCGTTGTTCCAAATAACCAGTATTGGTGTTGATAGTGTCAATTCATCAATTGAATCAGCAGACTTGGTATCTCGTGCATTGTCAGTAATTGATTCCTTGTTGTTGGTTCAAGATACATTTATTGGCAAATTGTTGCCGGTGTTGAAGAGTATCGAACCCCAACAACAAACCCATCGTGGTTCACTTATAGGAGTCGGTACTTCGATGAGTCTTGCATTATCTACTCCAAGAACAATTTTTGATTTCATCTATTATCCTAAGAATCTTGGTACTCATGGTGTATCTGATTTCTATGAGATTATGTTGTTCCATTTACCATCAGTTGTTGAGTTTGCTCTTTATGTTGGGTGTGTGAATCTGGTATCTACCAAAGCTATTTCAATATTGAAAGGTATAAGTCATTCCAAATTTTTCAATACCAAAATATCTAGTGCCAATGATCCATTACTTAACAATGATAGATTAATTACCACGTTCCAAAGTATTGACGAATCCATCAAAATCAAGTTTGCGTTTATTGATAAATTTGAAGAATTGGAAGATAATTTGAATATGAAGTATAAAATTTTGGAATTTTTGTTAGATACACTAACTTCATCAAGTGGGAAAGTTGCCACAGTTGCGCATTTCTTGTTAGGGTACCAAATCAGAGGAGATATTTTGGATTTAAATAACAAGGTGGATCAAAATACATTATTGAAAACTTTGCTTCGGACATTAGGTGACAGTCTTGAATTGATTTCCGAAATTGACTACAATAATGGTAACAATCATGTTATTGATGTTGGACCTGCCAAACTTTCCTCGTTGATACTAGAAATCCTTATCAAGTTGAGTAAAGATCCAATTTCCTCCACGGTGACATTAAACCAATTACGTGAATATGATGAATTATTTGAAAAATTGGTCAGCTGTCAACCTAAACTTGATTTCAATACCATATGGTGTGGTACTCAGTTTAATGGTGATCTTCAGTTTGATGGTTCCAATGAGTTTATTGAAAACCAGGCAAGTACTCAAGCGTTCTTCTCGTTCATTAATCAAAGAAATTTAGTATTACAATATTTATCATTGGAGTTCCATAGTGTGAAATCAATCACTAAAAAAGAATACTATACTCAAATCTTAACTAGCAATAGAGATTTTATCAACAGATCACCAAAAGTTTTGAGTTTCTTGAGTATTTTGAACTTTTCTTTCAAAAATTTTGAAGTTCAAAAATATGAATGGTTGGATAAGAAATTCAATGTTGCTGCTATTTTGGAATTAGTAAACTCACAGAAAAATGGAACGTTAGATTTCGGTGTACTTACTAAAACCTTCCGCTTATTGTGCCAAGCGTCTAATTTAGTCACTCCTGAATCCAAACAAGCGTTTGCTCAAGACATTATGATTGAAGGAAACAAAATATCTGATTTTGTTGCCAAGTACC
>JAKTXQ010000558.1:0-11280 GCA_030582995.1 Candida maltosa
AAATTTTGAAAAGCACCTGACGGCACTTTTCAGTGTGTACTTTTCATTGCCGCTACTCATTAGGGTGTATCTCGCGTTCTCATTGGCCCAGGTTCTACTTTTCTTCTTCAGTTAAGAGAGGTTTCTTGACTTTCCAGGGTAGTGTGAATGTGATCACGCGAAAAAATGTTTTTGAAAAGTGCGACTACTGTTATGTGCAGATGTGTATTTGTTTGTTTGTCGACGTAGCTAGCGCGAGGTTTGAGTTTTTTTGGGTCGACCCTTCGGGCACTCCCCCGGGTCATGTAATCATGATCAAGCGAAAAAATGTTTTTGAGAAGAGTGCGAAATTATTTAGTTTGCGTTGTTGTTTTGTTTTTTTAGGTCGGGGCTACGCCCACTCCCCTGGTCAAGTCGTATATTTCTTAGGTCGACCCTTCGGACACTCCCCAGTTCGCAATAATATGTACGCAAGAAAAATATTTCTTCAAATCACAATTACGTTAAATGCAGATCAACTGTTACGTTGAAAAAACTGACACTAACTGTTATTCTCACATCATGTGATACTTACACATGTTCTGAACTAACCACCACTTCTGTTGTGACTGTTCCACCTGAATATGCTGGTGAATCTACCTACTTGCCAACAACTTTAAGTGTTACACCTATAGGAAGTTCTACAATGACTCCTCATTCTTCGATTCCTCCATTTGACAATGCTGGATCCAAAAATTTCGTTGGCTACTCATCGTTGATTACGATAATATTATGTTTGTTTTAATACTTTATGTGCTTTGTATTTATATATAATATAAATCTATTTGTTAAGCTTACTCTAAGCACTGAACGTAGCCACTTTTCAAAATAGTTGCAAAACCAACACTTAAAAAATTTCAAACCCCGGATTGAAAGTTGTTTTTACTTTTTTTTTTTAGGTAGTTTATGTACATTTTATTTCGTCTATCTTGAATTAAATTTTAACGAATTATCATCCACATATTCAATCAAATGATTGTTACCAAAATAAATAATCTCTAGCCTGTCCCCCAAATTCACTATTACAGATTTGTACCCATATCTCGTCACCAGCCATATATTGCCCATTTTTTCATACATCGGGTAATAGTCTGCATCACCCGTGGCAAAACTAACAACAATAACTTGATAGCTCTTCTTCCCTCTTTTAGTCCTTTTCCTATTCCTCAACGACGTCAACCCCACTGAGTCGGTGTTTCTCGTAGATTCTTGTTCTTTCTCATCCGTTTCTACTATCCCTATCATCAGATTCACGTTTGTCGCTTCATACCCAATGATATTATAATACCAGTTGACATGTTCATCGGCAGCAGAAAACCCTAAACATCTGATTTCTCTAGGATCTCTTTCCACTCGCAAACAAATGGCTTTTCTCATTTCATCCACTTTAAACGTGTGCACAACCACCACCCCATCTTCTCCACCTTCATTTTCATACATTATACTGAATGAAGAGATTGCAGCACTACCACAGAAGCGACAATGTGATGGTTCAGGATACGAAACTTTCAACGAGTTGGGCCTCATACTTCCAATAGCAAATTGTTTTACTATGTTCCCAGAAATCGAATCGATAATCTGACATTCCAATCCATCAACCTTAACAATGAACCCAACAAATTCAACAGTGTATATTGCAGGTGGGTTCAATTCCAGTGCCAACAGACTAGGTGGGTTGATTTGCTTAATTTTGAGATTCTTAAATTTTAGTACATTGTTAACAATATTCACCACCACAAGTTCAGTACTTTCAGTCAAACACACAATACGATCAGGTACTCTCGCCGTACGTATCTTCCTTGCATTAATTAATGGTTGGTTCACATCGTATCTCTTTATAGTTCCATCAGAGCATGACACCACAAGGATCTCTCCTGATTGTAACACCATGACATATTCTTCTTTACTTAAAAACTCTTTACGTTCTCTCTGTTCTTGGCTGAACGACTTCATCTGTATTGGGGGTGGGAAATTAGCATTGACTTGTGAATTCACTGACGATAATGATGCATCACTTCCTCGTCTCTTTCTCAACATCTTCCGTGCAAGAAACCCCGGTACTGTTCTTTTCCGGAAAAATGATTCCAAAATTTTTGGTCTGTTCGTCAATGAATCATCCACTGTCATCCATTTAACCTGTCTTTCTTGTCTATCATAACATTTAACAATCCCATCCTTGAAATTGATAAGTATAACAAAGTTTCCATCGTCATTAATATCAACATGATTAATCGGCCACAAATTGCACAACAATTCAATAGGTTCGGGATCACTCAACGGCGACCAATACATGACTTTATGGTTCAACAACGTCGTCACAATATGGGATGTCTTCTGATTACTGGCAATTCTCAACACATCTGATGACAGCTTCAATTCAATGCTGTTGAAATGTTTCACGTTTTCGCTGAAATCCAATTGTTCCGTATTAGCACATGGCGTGATTAATGCCAGTATTGCCGCAATGAAAATAACCAACAACGAATATTCCAAATAATACAACGAAGTGTTTGAATTGGTGATTTCAATGTTCATATCCTGTGGCATCACAAGCGTCCAATGGGTCAATATCACGAGTTTAAGTATCAACCCTAACGATGCCATCACGTAGACATTGCTGTTTTTCGGCACCGTCAACATCTTCAATCCTAGTCTGTATTTCAATGAATGTTGATCATACTGCATCAATTTGGATGAGATAAAATTTGCTCCTTTTGAATCTTCCAAATCTAATGATACTTTCTTCAGATCATTGACAATTATTCCTACTCCAATGGTTAATTCCATAAAAAATTGAAGCACAATGGCAAGAATAAGCTCTTCGTACACAACCACCAATCTATAATAAATGAATTTGTAAAACTCTCCTCTGAAACAAATCGCCACTAATGCCAAACATGCCACTTGAACAGCACTAACAATGCCAATATTTATAAACAAATTTTTGCTTATACTTGGAATCCCATAAAAGTCAGTGTAATATTGCAAAAGTCGTTTATGCAACTGTGGACCTGGGATCACCAATGAATCAAACAAATTTCTCGACCCAAGAACAATTACTATCAAGAAATATGCCGCTTTAGTAAACGTAGTCAGCGGTTCAAAAATCAAGTTCCAACTGGTGGCACCTTCTCTATACGTTATCAAGCTTGAAGACGCCAAACAACACAAGAACACCGTCCCCAACCATCGAAACATCACTCGGTTATTTGATTTGACTTTATGACTATTGGCAAGAACCAAATAAATGTACAAAATATAACATGCAATTGTCGAAAACACGGCTATTTCACTCGCTAGGAAAAAATATTTCACTTTGGATAATCCAGCTTGAATTGAGTAATATTCTATGAAATGGGCGGCATTCTCACTGATGCCGTCCACTGGGACTTCGCCATCGTGAATCAAATAAATCTTTAGTGTTTTTGCTGATTGAATAAAATGATTTGAATATGTTATGTTATCGAGAAATAAGTATGCCAATAATATGTTCATCTCGTTAAAGTATCGTATCAACGATTTTTTCAGTACAAATTGCACCGCTGGACTCACCACACAATTGCAGTACGGCTCCAACCGTTGTTTGATTTCCTCCACTTTCTTCAAATATTCCAAGTCCAATACGTTCTCTGCCTTCAACACAACTTTTGTGACGTACTTGCCGGTACAAACTACCGAGGACGATTGGGTTTTTTCCACACCGTAGAGAAATAGCGAATTGAACTGTTTCACTGTGAAATCATAAAGTATGTTGTACGATAGAGTGAACACTAGTAGTATAGGCACAAGGATATATATGGATGGATGTTTGAGTAAAAACCTTATGTACTCTATAACCACCCGTTTCATCGTCGATAGTGATGGGGAAAGTGAGAGCGTGAGTGAGATACAAGGATTAATTTTTTTTTTCTTGTTCGTTTTTTTTTTTCCCCGTTCTTCTCTTAATAACGTTAATTTTTTTTTATTGTTTTTTTTCTCTATTTAAAATTACTTACCTAAAGAGGTTATACTTAAGCCTTGCATTTGTACCAACATATCATCAATCTTACTATCTAATACCCCATTGGCATATTCGTCTCTCGATGCCGGATCCAAATATTGTTGAATCTGTGCTAATCTTGAATACCCCTCGGTACAAAATCTCAATTGAATTTTCACCAAAGCTTCAAACGATGGATCATAAAATGGCACTCTCAAAGCAATCAATTGTGGTAATTCCGATTTCAATTGTTCATTCAACTCTTCATAAATCTCTTTCGCCAATGATAACTCTTTTTCTGCTTTAGGCAATTTAGCTGCATCCTTGGCCGGTTTATCCACTAATCTTCTAACTTTCGATTTACATTGTTCATAATCAGTTTTCTTATGTGCCCTCTTTTTAATCGCTTCGTCAATTTCCGTGAAATAATTTGCAAACTTAGCAATTGGGTCCAAAACAGTTTCTCTAAATGGACCATCCAATTGTTTCACTGTTTCTTCGTCAAAATCTCTCGCCGATTGTAAATAGTAGCTACCCACACTGGAATACACGGATTCTCCTTGTTTTGACTCTTCATACAAATTCGATATGATTTCAGCAATGGTAACTTGTGAATTGGTTACTTGTCTTATACTATCCAAATAACCCTTGGCTGATTTTTGTAAATTGGTACCTGCCGTTTTCAACGTCTTATATCTTCTTTCTTCTGTATCAAAATCTTTATCCATAGTTTTATCAACATCCTTAACCATTACCGAAGCTCCGGCACGATTGATAGCTTTTTTGAATCCTCCCCAAGACATGTTATTCTTTAATTGACTTAAAAAAAAGAGAACGAGAGAAAAAAAAAAAGCATGAGGATTCTCAAAAAAGGAGGAAATTTTAGATTTTGCGAAAATAGAGAGGCTTGGACAAATAAGAACAAAAAAAAAAAAAAAAATTACTGTAAACACAGTCACTGATTTTATCTACAACCCACTTGTATGTCATCACCACCATCAATCGAAGAAGTAAAAATCCAACAACTAATTGAACTCAAATCCAAAATCAACGAATTAATTGGTAATATCAGAGATTCAAAAATTGTTTGTGATAAATACGAAAGTGATATTCAATATTTCCAAGACTACATTGGACAATTGATGAAAAAGGAAAAGTGAAAAACAAATGAGTAAACAATCAATCAAACCAACAGTTCCCTTTACGAGAATTGACTCAAATGTATATGAGAATTTACCAAATTTAATTCAACGTACCCATAGCATTGTCCGAAACGCTACCTCCAACAGAGAAATAAGCAACGAAGTGTTTTTGGAAGCATCTCCAGTTTTGGAAGAACCAATTTATTTTCCTTCAGTTTTAGATGAAACTAACTATCCATCAATTTCCATCAAAGTCCAACCACATATGACTAAACCGTTAACTGATTGCCCGTTAACTTTGCAAAATATCGTGTCAACTAATATCCATGCATTTCCTTTGCATGACGAAATTGACAGTAAAGATGAATCAACTTTGGCTAGAATATTAGAACACGAGATGAACGAATCTAACAACAAGTTGAGCAGGTTTTCCTCAGATACATCTTGGAATTATTTGATCAACCATGTGCAAGAGCCAGTAAAAGAGCTCAATTATGAAGAAGTATATTTAGATCAAGTATTTAAACAAATATATTATCTTTAGTTATTTCTAGCCAATGATCAGTAGTCATGTTTGCCACATATATTGAACTAGCAGCCCAACATCCTACTGAATCCGTCGTACTCATTACATTTTCTCTTAGTATTTGTCTAATATCAAGATCGCTTTTCCTTATAATCAGCTCTATATCTTCCGAATCATCGTAGATACCGATTTCTCGTAGATCAATTACTTTATGAATTGTATTATATTCATGATTCACCAATAATGCATCTCTTTTATTCATTCCCAAAACGTACAAAATACTGGCTGGTAAAAACACAATGGATTTAACTCGATATTTGAATAAAATTGATGTTATGGATTGTTTCACTTTCTCGGAAAACTGATGGTCCACCACAAAACATCTTTTTACACTCACCGGGAGTTCACCCAAAGCATTATGAATGATTTGCTGTAGTAAATACGGGGAAGCGTTTTCTATATCTAACCATGTCCCTAATGATTTATAATATTCTTGTTGTTTTTGTTGATATTCTGCATTTAGTTGACTTTCAATAATATCCGTTTGTTCGTTAGTTAACGAATGATCCTTTATAAATTGGGAATCACCAACAAAGTCAAACTTGATTGGTATAACTATAGGATCAACATCGCCCACTGTACCAATTTTAACGTTATGTTTCCCAATTTCAAGAACAACGTCCATTACTTAATATTATTAATAAAAAAAAGAAGACAAAAAAAAAAAACCAAACCAAAGAAAAAAGAAAAAAAAATCACTTACATTTGCATCTACCTATAACAAATCTAAATCTTCATCATCAATATCCATAAGATCCGTTTCTTCAATCTCTTCAACCTTCTTAAACTGTTTCTGATGCTCTTTCAACTGCTCTAAATTCCACACAGATACACCTTCTTGATCTTTAGGGTTGCTTGGCTGCGCTAAACTTCTTAAAAACTTTTTACCTGTCGCAAGTGCCATATCTGTGGATAAATTGGTATCTGAATCATACAACGCTTGAGCTATCCATTTCGGCAACTGGTTTTTCTTTCGCGAAAACCTTCTATCGGCCAACACCATGATTCCGTAATCATCTTTACCCCTTAAAACTCTTCCCAAACATTGTGCTGCATGTCTCATGGCATCAAAAGATAAGAAATCATTCTCCTTTATCTGGAAATGGTCTCTCATAAATTCCAAACGCGCTTTCAATATTCTTGATTCCGTATATTGAAATGGAATCCCAATCATCAATACTGTTCTCCCGTAATGGTGGTCAAAATCAATTCCTTCCGACACTTTACCACGCGCAACTGATAACAACACCGCTCCTCTACCGTTGGAACATGCTTTTCGGTACGTCTCCAACGCCAATGACGTTTCTTGTGCATCAGGTGTTTCAACAAGAATCAACTTGTGCTTCCAAACTTCGTCCAATACACCCATATTCTGCCACATTGAAATAATCGATTCCATATAAAGATACGATGGGAAAAACACAACCATTCCATCGGGGGTGATCTTGGCAAACTCAATCAACAAAGAACCATAATTACGAACCACAGATGGATCATTTCTAATTTCAAAACGTGACGAGATAGAAACCTGATCGGAACCTTTTGTTACAATCATTGGTAAAAAAGACCTTCTTGCCAACGTCATGGCATAAGATTGCTGAATCACCGTTTGAAAATTCAACATTTTAGGGTACATATCCAAAGGAGATATGGTACCCGAAGTGATAATCACCGAAGAAAATCGTTCAAAAACTGGTTTGATTGCTATCGACGCATCCAAACATGTAAAGTGCAAAATTGGATTCGGAACAGTACTTCCTTCGGTCTCGTACGGTTCCAAAATCAACTGGAACCCAGTATCATATGTTGACACTAACGTTGCAAACGTAGCAATATCTTTCAACGCATTGAAATCTTCAATCTCGGTCAACTCCAATGTTCTAACAAGCAATGATAATCTCTCTGAACAAAATTTCAATGGCTTCTTGTCAATATATGTCAACTCTTTCAAATGCTGTAAAAAACTCGTAGGAGTTTCACTGATAACATGCAATACCTTCATTCTCGTTTTCAAATACTCCACAAATCTTTTTAAAAACGCAATAAAATGCTCACCTTTACGAATATTCCCTGGGATCGCCTCGTTCAATAAATCTTGCGGCAACACGGGGTTTGCCATGAATAACTCTTGATCACGTGCAATTTCCGCTTGTCGTAAACCTTCGACCAATTGTTCATACTCATTTTGTAATTTTTCACTATCCTGGATCTTCATCTCTTCAATCGCTTCACTAAGTCGATTCGCCCCACGCGTAGCTCGCTTCAAAGTATCTTCTGTTAAGTCTAATGATAAAGATTCAATACAAACGTTATCAATATTATGCGCTTCATCAAATATAATGATACTATCTTTGGACAATTCTTTGGAAACACGATCAGCAATCTTCGGGTCCAACAAATAATGATAGGAATAAATAATAATATTACAGAAAGGAATCATTCTTCTGACAGTAAAGTACGGACACGTCCCTTCCTCTTTACAGTATTTAATCAATGCATCAAATGAATAAACCCCTGGTGGAATCAAGTTATGTGGTTCCAAATCATATAATTTTTCATGAAATGAACATAAACTGTAGGTTTCTGGGTTGCGTATTTGCTCTTCTTCGGTAACGACTCCTTTCTCAATCTTGTCCTTCAACTGGCCATTGGTTATTCTTCTACATTTTTCATCAACAACAACCCCTTTTCGTTCTTTTGAAATTGTCGGATGTAGACATAGATTCTTTCTACTGGTTAACCCTAAACCTCTGAAATCTTCCACTTCGCCCAATTCACTAGCTCGATACTCCATCAACTTGTGCAATTCAATCAATGCCTTTTCAATTTCCGACATGGTACGTGAACAATAGATGATTTTCCTATGTTCTGGATAATGCATTTGATAAGCCACAGTTAAAGATAATAACGAAACCGTTTTCCCAGTTCCGGAAGGCATCTCTAAAATACAGTTTCCTCCAACATCCAATGTTTTCTTTATATCACACATATACGCATATTGTTCTGGGTATATTCTAGGATATGGGAATAGTACTGGGAGATCATCAATGTAAAACTTCATGATTACTTATAGAAAAGAAAGAAAAAGAAGAAGAAAGAAAGATGTTTGAAATCAAGAATTGAATTTTTTATTTTTTTTTTCTACTTAGTCGATAATTTTCCGCGCGGTTGTGTATGTATACTCAACCAGTCTATGAAAATCTATTAACAATCAAGTTTTCTAATTTTGGATATATCACATCAGAAGTGTTTCCACTCACTGTTTGCAAGATTCCTTGTTTCAGATAAAAATCTTTTAATGGACCGATTTCCTCGTTGTACTTAGTTAACCGTTTTTGGAAAACTTCAGCAGTATCATCTTCACGTTTTGTCAATGGTTCTCCAGTAATATCATCTTTAAACGGAACTTTAGGAGGATTGTAATCTAAACTGTAAACTCTTCCACTTGGTACATGTACCCATCTTGCTTCTATTCTATTCAAGATAACATTCTGGTCAACATCCAATTCCACCACCAAATTAAAATTAGCCTTTTCCTTGATAACCTGATGCAAGGCTGTTGCCTGGTGAATCGTTCTTGGGAAACCGTCCAATAACCAGCTGGACTGTTTGTTCAACCATTTGCTTTGTTCCAATTGATGGGTGATTATACCAACCATTATGCTATCCGGAACTAATGATCCATTTTTGATATATTTTTCTGCCTCAATACCAATTGGAGATTCCTGTTTGATTTGGGATCGAAGAATATCCCCGGATGACAACGATTTCAACTGGTGGAATTTCTTTAATAATTTCGACGTCTGAGTTCCTTTACCGGAACCTGGGGCTCCCAATAGTAAAATCCTTAATGGATTCATATAAGCGTATTAATGCAAACAGTCAAAAAAACAAAAAAAAAAGAAAACCCTTCAAAAAGAAAATTTTTTTTCTTTTTATATAACTACGTGCCGTTATCGGTAGTAAAGATGAAAAAAAAATTATTCCATTCACCCCGCCAACCGTTTCATGTGCTAATTATTTTTTATTATAATTATTTGAATCTACATATCTATTCATCATCCGAATCGATAATTCTTCTTCTTTTTCTTTGCTTTTCTTCTTCATCTTCCGTATCTTGAGACTTTTCTCGGTATTTGGACGCACCTTCTTGTTTAATTTGTCTAAGTCTGTCGGCTCCTCGTTGATACTCTTCTTCCCGTTCGTCCTCCACTCCTTCTCCTTCTTCCTCGTCCTCGTCATCATACTCTTCAACCTCTTCGTCATCACCGGCAACAAACTCATCGTTGTGGTATTCATTTTCGTCATAGTCATCTTCATACTCCTTACTATATGTTTCATACGCAGTTTCTTGAGTTCTTCCGGTTGGAGTTTCACCTCTTTCCCATTTTTCTTCTTGCATTCTTCTTCTAGACTCCAATTGTCTCTTCATCTTCATTGCTTTACGGACATTCTCATCAGCAACTCTTTGTTTTTCCAATGGATCAACATCGGTTGTGGTATTCAAAATCGTTTCCTTCTTGGTAATATTTTTCACTAATATTTTACGATGCGTGGATGATGCAGGTAAAAGATTGATTGTCCTGGAGATTATGGAATCTGATTGCAACACCTCGGCACTTTGATAGCTCTTGACCAACAAGTGATCATACATTGGCAATTGCCTAACGTCGTAAATTTCATTACCAACTTTTAATGATATTGACCCATCACTCCAAGCCACAAAATGTGCATTAGATTGTTTGATAATTTCATCATTCCCAGCATTGTGATATCTCCATCTTATAGTGTTTTCATTTAACAATTTTTCAGTCATTTGTTCATTATGCACTTCTTTAGCTGTCAACCCACGATGCTCACGTTCCCTATTGTTGGCCACAATCTGTTCTTTGAAACTACTTGGGTCGAATGGATGTGCTTCTATATTCAAAAAATCTGGTGTTTTCAATAATCCAACATCACTTTCCATAGACTGTACCAACGCATGTCGTGGTAACGATACATCTATTACATGTTGAATTTGGGATGCCGACTCATCATCATCATCGTCCTCACTATCACTTTCGTCTCTGTTTACTGGAGATTGAGAACCTTCATCACCATCACCAAACAAATCATCAATTTCTTCTTCTTCTTGTTGTTGTGGTGGTGGTTCCAATGGATTCACTTTTTCTTCGTCAGACATAATTGGGCTTGTTGTTATTTAACCTTTCTTTGGAGTTTTTTTTTTTTTTTTTTTGGGTTTTTTTTTTTTTTTTTCAGATTTTTTTTTTTTCGTTCGTCCAATTCCCTTTGCTTACATAATTTTTTTTTCTTTGTTTGTTCATTTGAAATTCTACTATTATACCAATCTATACATCATATCCAAACACTTTGTTTTAGCCTGGGTTTCAGTTACACTACATGACTTAATAATTGACGTTATTTGGTTGACAAGATACAGCACATACTCATCAATGTTGTAGTGGTATGTTTTACTTGTTATCGCCATGTCATTCGATAATGTTTGCAGACTAATACCTCGAGCTAACCCATGGACTATCGACATGCAATTG
>JAKTXQ010000559.1:0-10876 GCA_030582995.1 Candida maltosa
AAAATTTTAGTCGTCGTTTACTCACGAAAAAAGATAATAATTATTTATTTCCTTAACAGAAAAACAAACATATTGATCGTTTATGTAGTGTAAAATAATGAGTTGATTAATCAACCATACTCTGCATACCCATGGGAATACTTTTCTATAACCCCCCGAGAAACAAGTAGAAAAAAATTATAACCTGATTTTTCTTACAGTTTACAAATTGCACCCAAAAAAAAAATTTTAATTCATTTTTTTTTTCCATCCCACTAAAATAACTCGGACATTCTCTCCTCTCTCTGTTGTGCATATTTTTCTTCATTGGCCGTATAAACCAAAAAAAAAAAAATGCAGTTCCCCCTTTAATTACAACAAACAAAAAAAGGAGGAGGAAGAGGAGAGTAGTTTGAATGTGCATATTACAAAGCACCTGATAGTTTTATTGAATGGAAGTATACTCCCTTTTTGTATATGTATTTTTTTTTTTTTTGGGGTTCTCCAATTTTTTTTGCCTCCATTTAATTTGAGAGGGGAAAATAATTGGTTCCATTTTTTTTTTTTTTGTATGGTATTTTTGTTGGAAGATGAAGATGGAGATGGAAGGAAAACAAAGTAGAAAATTTTTTTTTCTTTCTTGTTTGTGTAACATTTTTTTTACTGTTTGTTTCTTTTTTAGTAATGTGCCATATCATACAAAATTTACTAAAAAAAAGAAAAATCAACAGATGGTTCTTTTATTTTTTTTCTTGTTGTTGATGGAAATGAAATTTTTATCTGCATAAAAAAAGAAAACCACACGCAATATACAAAAAAACTACATAAATAAATATCAAAATTTTTTTATATATAAATATCCAAACCTTCCCCCTCTCCATATCAAAAAAAAAATTTCCAACTTTTCATAAAACTCCTTTTTCTTTTTTGAAAATATCATGAATTGATTTCTCTCTATTCTTGGTTTATTTATTTTTTGGCTTTTATTTATTCATTAAACTGTTTTATTTATTTACTTGGTTTTCATATTCATCCCATTCATAGACTATTTTTTTGTACATTATGATGTCAACTTTTGGAAATTCAAAAATTTTATCATTAAACAGAAATAAATCTTCAATTTCTTCTTCAAGTTCTTCTTCAACAACTGATTTTGATGATTTATTACCTGATTTATGGCAAACTAATTCCGATGAGTCGGACTTGAAATATAGCCATTCAAAATTATTTAATACCCCTCATCACCATTTATTTCAACAACAACCACCACAACAACAACAACAACAATTTATTCAACCACAACAACCTCAACCTATTTCTCAACAACCTTTATTCAATTTATCATTATCTCCTGTTATGTCAGTTTCTCCTCCATTAAGATCTTCTTCAAATTTATGGGATGATAATCCTGAACAAATGGTTTCTAGTGCACCACAACAACCAATTTTCTATTTACCTCAAGATGATGATTTATTTAATTTTGAACATGCTCATCAACATCAACAATCTCTTGTCAATAAAACTCCAATAAATACTCAGTTGTATAAAACTGAATTATGTGCATCATTTATGAAGACGGGTGTTTGTCCATATGGTAATAAATGTCAATTTGCTCATGGTGATCATGAATTGAAACATGTTGAAAGACCTCCAAAATGGAGATCTAAAGCTTGTGCAAACTGGTCAAAATATGGAAATTGTCGTTATGGTAATAGATGTTGTTTTAAACACGGTGATTAGAAACACAGGTTCTTTTTTTTATTTGTATTGTTTTGGGTTTTTATTATTATTGGTTTTATTTTGTATCGGTTATTTCTATAAAATGGTTGTTTCAATATGGTTTTTTTTATTATGCTTATGATCTGTGTTTATTTATTTATTTGGCTACTGCTTTATTCTTTTTGTTACAATTAAAAAAAAAACAACTGTGTATTTTTAATTTAATAAATATATAATTAATTAATTATTGATTGATATATACAGCCTCAGATATTTTCTTTAAACCACCATTACTGTATAATTTGTGTGGTGATGAATGGTTCGTAATGGCTTCCACAGCGCCCATTTTTCCAATTAAGGAAAACGAGTCAATTCATTTGAAAAAGAAAATCTCTCCAAATGAATTATTACTGCAACGGCATTAACCTATCCTCATTGACTGTTATAGTTGATAAGGAAAAGAAGAAAAAAAGAAGGTAAGAAAAAGTGAAAAAGAAAAAATTTTCTGCCAAAAAATTATTTATACTCTAGAATATGTTCCGGGTAATGTGCTGTAAAAAGAAAAATTTTTTTTTTGGTTGGTTTCTACACTGAAAAATCTGGACTCAATTAAAATGAGAGAAAAATATTCATAAATGGCAGCAAACCCACAGTACACAAATTATTATGACTGATTCTTGGGAACAATTGGATCCTATATATGAAAAAGGTATCCAAGACTCATTAACTTCCGTTAGAGTCCCGGTTTTAGCATCAATAAAGTCGGTGGTCTCTGATATTCCTGAACAAGATTTAAATAAAGTTGCAATTATTTTATTGAAGACTTACAATTATTATCACGATGCCAAATCGAGAAATGAAGTTTTATCAACCTTACAAGCCATTGGAAATCATATCCCAAAATTTTTCCAAGTCTATGTTAAATTCATAAACCAACAGGTTGATGGACCAACTCTTCCAATTACTGATTATATGACTCTTTTACAATGGATAAATGCATTTTCTATTGATTTAGCAAAATTAGGACTCGGTGTTGAAGATCTGGTGGCTATTGCTCAAGGTAAATTATTAAGTAGATGCATTACTTTTGAAGGTAAACGAAGGAGGATCCACAAATCGGCAATTCAAACTACGAAAACTGCCATCGTTGATACTTTGTTCATCGATGCCAAATATTTGGATGTCGTTGTGAGGAACAAGTCATTTGCATTATTAGGGGTTTTAGATTCTGCTTTAGAAAAACACCCTGGTTTGGCTGAAGTCTACAAAGAGAAATATCGTGAAGATATCTTGGATTTTTTCGTCAATCATGCATTATTGAGCAAGACTGCACCTCCGTCACACGATCTTGCATTGTTCGGGACCTGTATCAAAACCTTATTTACAGATTTCTCCAAGCTTTTACCAAATATTGAAAAAAGTATATTGAGATCTTCCGAAAATGCCTTTGTTTATACCCTCCCAGTATTGTTTGAAAATTTGTCCATTGATATTGAAGTCACACCAAAATTATTAAATTCGATTATTTCCGGTATTAAGTCTACCAAGGAACAAGTAAGGAAGGGAGCTTCTTGTACTTTAGATTTGGCTTTGCAAAAGAATACTAGTGATTTGGTTGATGAAATTCTTAAAGCCATCAGAGCCACCTCAAATGTCGAATCAAAAGCATTGATTATTAAATCATTGGTTTATTTTAAAGATTCAGAAAAAATTGTTAACCTTTTATCACCATTGGTATCTAAAGATCAGAATGAAATTTCTTTAGCAAGTTTGGTAAAAGCTTTCACTTTCCATGCATTAAAGTTTAACAACCAAGATGTTCTTAAACAATTCATCACTGGATTTAATTCTAAATTACGTAGAGTTTGGTTTATTGAATTTGCTGAACAGGTTGATGCTGTGGTATTTGACGAATTTGTCCCAGAGTTTGACAAGATTTTAAAACAAATCGAAGATGCTCCATTGCCATCTGTTAGTAACAAATCAATTGTCTGTGCATTCATAATTTTGGCATTAACTGGTAGAAATTCCCCATTGTTGAATGACGCTAGGTTGTTCAGTAAACTAGATGAGGTGGATTTGAAATGGTTGGTCAAAGCATTAAAGAATGATCCTTTGGGTTGGATTTACGTATTAACCAATGCTCCATATAATATCAGGTTAATGGCTTTAAATACCATCAAGTTGAATGATGAATTGTGTCAAGGGTTAATTAAAGAATGTTTACATGGTGATATCAAACACCTTGGACCAGTTTTTGTTAAATTAACTGAATATTCAGGAACAATTTTAAAAGATCTTATTCTCCCTGCCAGTAAAGCCAATATCAATTGGATAACTTTAGGTCAAAGAGCCAAGATTGATCTTGGGGAATTAGTTAAAGAAAATTTTGAATCAATCTTTAATGAATGTGTCAAAGATGGATCCCCAGAAGCCATTAAAGCCATTGTCGATCTTGCATTTATCCAACCAGAAATGATCCAACCAATAGTTTCATTACTTGATTTTGACACTAATGAACTTGAATTTGATGACCAAGAAATTAAAATTTATGAAGCACCGGAAGGCGAATTGGTGGTTAATGTTCTTAGTGAAAAACAACTTGACAAAAATACTAAGGATTATGAGATTAAGAAATGGGAAGAAAGTATTAAAAAGGAATTGAAACAACCTAAGAAATTATCCAAAGAAGAACAAGCATTGGTTAATGAACAACTTGCCAAAGAAAGCGAAATTAGAAACCGAGTATCAAATGTTGTCAACAAGGTCAATTTTGTTATCCTGTTAATTATCCAGTTGACTAATCAAGCCAAGCTTGTCAATAATGGGTCTAACTTGTGGTTCCCAGCTGCAGTGAACAAATTACTTGCCTTGCCACATTCAAGCTTGTTTAACCCAGTTGATGCATTCCTCAACATGGCAGAATTATTATCTTCAAGAATTGGTATATTGAAAAAATTCATTGGGGTGGCTACTCTCAGATCATACAAGTTCAAGCTCGATGGAAGTTTAGAACAAGAACCATTGATTTCGTTAAATGGAAGAATATTGTACAGAATTAAAATGTTGAGTGATCAACAACCTTTAGATTCGTTGAGTTTGTCATATATTTTACCATTGTTGATCAAGGTGCTTTACGATGGTAAAGCCGTTGCCATTAAGAATTCTTCTAAAAGTGCAGTTACTTCTGAATTCGTGGAAGAAGACCCAGAGGAAGAACAGTTGTTGTTGGCGGTGGAAATCATTTCAGCCCATGCTGAATCTTTCGAAGATGAAAAAATCCCTCGTACCAGCATTTTGGAAGTTTTGATCTCGTTGATGCAATTACCGTCAAAGGCAAAATTATCCAAAGAATGCTTTTTGTCATTATGTCAACATATTGCTTATAACATTTCGCCAAACGATTTACAATTATTGCTTTCGAATCTTATCACTCCACAAGTCTTTGTTAGATCCACCATTTTGGAAGGTTTAGATGCTGAGTTTGAATTGGAGAACTATTCTAAAGAATTGTTTGTTGCCACCCATGATAACGATCAAAATTGTCGAGAAATTGCTCAAACCATTTGGGAAGATAATGAATTGAAAGTTGAAGGTGCTTCCAACTTACTTAGTTTATTCGGTAACCCTGACGCCGGGTTACGTAACTCCATTGCCAACGCCTATGTCGATGCTGCTAAACAGACTGGTTTAAATAATCAAGAATTGTTTGAATTGTACCATGAAAAATTAAACCCACCAGCTCCAAAACTAGACAAATTCGGTTTAGTAATTAAAGCAACTATTGACAACAGAGACCGTTGGGAAGAAAGATCTACTGTTGCCATTGCTTTGAAATTGTTAGCTCCATTGTATTCCGAACTGGATATTGAAAGTTTGTTCAAGTTTCTTGTTGATACATCTGATAAGGATGAATTGGTTCGTCAAGAATTACAAGATGCTGGGGTTGAAGCAATTAAATTACATGGTTCTGAAAACGTTGAAGTTTTGATTCCGATTTTCGAAGAAAGTTTGGCTAAATCAAGTAAAGAAGCAGTTGTTGTTTTGTATGGTACTTTAGCCAGAGACTTGGCCAAGACTGATCCAAGATTGAAAATCATCATTGATCGATTAATGAAGAGTTTAGATACTCCGGTCCAATACGCGGTTTCTGAATGTATTGCTCCATTAGTACCTGCTATGGACAATTTGCAACAAGTTTTTGATGATTTGTTTGAAAAATTATGGACGGCTAAAAAATTATCCAGCCGTAGAGGTGCTGCTTATGGTATTTCCGGATTGGTTAAAGGTAGCGGTATCAAATCGTTGAGTTCATTTGATGTTATACGTAATTTGACTGATGCGGCCGATGAAAAAGATCCAATCAAACGTGAAAGTGTTTCCATTTGTTTTGAAACCTTATCCAAGAGTTTGGGTAAATTTTTCGAACCGTACGTGATTGAGATTTTACCAATTATTCTTAAATCACTTGGGGATCCAGCTCCGGAAGTAAGACTTGCCACCGATAATGCTGCCAAAGAAATTATGAAAAATACTACGTCTTTTGGTATCAAAAAACTTATTCCATTGGCAATTTCCAATCTTGATGAAATTGCTTGGAGATCCAAAAAGGGGTCCGTCGAGTTACTTGGGTCCATGGCATATTTGGATCCAGCACAATTGTCTGCGTCATTATCCATTATTATTCCACAAATTGTTGGTGTTCTTAATGATACCCATAAGGAAGTTAGAAAAACTGCATCGGCTTCGTTACAAAGATTCGGGGAAGTTATTCGTAACCCAGAAATCCAAGCCATTGTACCAGACCTTATCAATGCCATTGGTGATCCAACCAAATATACCGATGAAGCATTGGATAAATTAATCAAAACTCAATTTGTTCATTATATTGATGGTCCTTCATTGGCATTGATCATTCATGTTATTTATAGAGGAATGAAGGACAGAGCTTCAACTAAGAAAAAGGCTTGTCAAATTGTTGGGAATATGGCTATTTTGGTTGATGCTAAAGATTTGCATCCATATTTAAGTGAATTGGTCCATGAATTGGAAATTGCCATGGTTGACCCTGTTCCAGCCACCAGGTCCACTGCGGCAAGAGCATTGGGTTCGTTAGTTGAGAAATTGGGTGAAGATAGTTTCCCAGGATTAATTCCAAAATTATTGGATACTTTACAAGATGATACCAAAACTGGTGATAGACTTGGTTCCGCGCAAGCTTTGGCCGAAGTTATTTCTGGGCTCGGTATTACCAAATTGGAAGAAATGTTACCATTCATATTGTCGTCTGCCAGTGCTCCGCGTACACGTGCCGGATTCATGCCATTATTATTATTTTTACCAGTTTGTTTTGGATCTCAATTTTCTCCGTATCTTAGCAAAATCATTCCTCCTATTCTTAAAGGTTTAGCTGATCAGGATGAAGAAATCAGAGATACTGCATTGAGAGCCGGTAGATTGATTGTCAAAAACTATGCCAAAAAAGCTGTCGATTTGTTACTTCCAGAATTGGAGAATGGATTATCTGATAGCAGCTACAGAATTAGATTGTCATCTGTTGAACTTACTGGTGATTTGTTGTTCCAAATCACTGGTATTTCCGGTAAGAATGAAGTTACTGAAGATCAATCTGTTAACAGAACACTTGTTGAAGTCTTGGGTCAAGAACGTCGTGATCGTGTATTGGCATCCTTGTTTGTATGTAGATCTGATGTTGCTGGTATTGTCAGAAATGCTACTGTCGATATCTGGAAAGCCTTGGTTTCCAACACTCCAAGAACTGTCAAGGAGATTTTGCCATCACTTACATCGATTGTGGTTAATAGATTATCTTCAGAAGATGATATTCAACGTACTATTGCTGCACAAACATTGGGAGAAATGGTACGTCGTGTTGGTGCAAATGCTTTGGCTCAATTATTGCCTACTTTACAAGAGTCTGATGATAAACAAGGGGTTTGTATTGCCATTACCGAATTGATTAAATCTACTTCACATGATGGTTTGGTTGAATACCAAGACATTTTCATTGAAATCATTAAAGATGGTTTGGTCACCGCGAGAGAAGAGGCTGCATTAGCGTTTGATGTGTTACAAGACGAGCTCGGAAAAGTTGTTATTGACGAAATTGTTCCTGATTTATTAAAGAGATTGAAAGATCCAAATGCATTATTGGCTATGAAAGATATTATGCTGAAGAAGGCAGATGTTATTTTCCCAATTTTGTTGCCTACTTTACTTACCCCACCTATAGACGCGGAAGCACTTGCCTCATTAGCACCTGTTGCTGGTTCCGCCTTATACACGAGATTATCGGTTATTATTAATGCATTAGTTGATGCTCAAAGTGAAGCCGTTGATGAAGTTATGTTGTCTGTTGAAGATGATGGGGTTCATCAATTGATGCAAATTGTCATGAGTCTTCTTAAAGATGAAGACACCAAGAGAAGAATATTTATTTTCTCCAGGTTATCTCATTTTTTCGAAAATACTGATATTGATTATTCGATGTATTTGGAAGATATGGTCAGCAGATTGATTCTTTCGCTTGCCGACCCATCACCGGAAGTTGTTCAAGGGGCATTTGAAGCATTATCAGCATTGGTGAAGAAACAACCAAAAGAAAGTCTTGAAAAATTGGTCAAACCAGCTAAACAAACTTTGGATCTCTGTATTGATATCCCAGCATTCAAATTACCTAAAGGACCAAATTGTATTTTGCCAATCTTTTTGCATGGTTTGATGTACGGTAACCAGAAGGAAGCCGCTGCGTTGGGTATTGCAGATATTATTGACAAAACTCCTGCTGATAACTTGCGTCCATTCTCCACCACCATGACAGGTCCATTGATTAGGGTTATTGGTGAAAAAGTTTCGAGTGATATTAAGGCTGCCATTCTTGTTGCGTTGAATAACTTATTGTTGAAGATTCCTCAATTTTTGAGACCATTTATTCCTCAATTGCAAAGAACGTTTGTGAGATCCTTGTCAGATAATAATGCCAATTTGAGAAAGAGAGCCGTTGTTGCTTTGGGTACGTTGATTAAATTCCAACCAAGAGTTGATTCGTTAGTTACTGAATTGGTCAATGGTTCCAAAACTTCTGAATTTAAAGATTCCATGTTGGAAGCCATGTTGGTGGTTGTTGAACAAGCTGGTAAAAACTTGAGTGAAGCTTCCAAACAGGCAATTTTAGCAGTTGCTGAAAAGGAAATGGATCCGGTACTTATTGGATCATTAGCGGGAAGTCTTTCTGATGAAGAAGCTCAAAATATATTGAAGAATGTTGTTGCCACTGAATCCAAATTTTCCATTCTTGCTATTAATTCATTCTTGAAATATTCTCCAGATCATATTACCAAGAATGAAAGTGCTATTGACTTTGTGGTCCATTGTGCTGATTCCAATAACGCCTACATGAGTGACAATGCTACCATTGCTATTGGGAAGTTGATTTTACTCGGAGTTGAGAACCAAGAGTTGATCAATCAACTTGCGGTCAATATTATTCAACCAAAATCTTCATCACCAGATACCCGTAGATTATCTTTGGTGGTAGTTAGAACTGCGGCTAGAAAGGTAGGTATTACGGATTTGGATACCATTGTTCCTAGTATATTTGCATCTATTAGGGATCCAATTATTCCAATCAAGTTGGCTGCAGAAAAGGCGTATTTGGAAGTTTTCGATATGGTTAATAAAGGCAATGAAAAATTCGATAGTTGGTTTAAGGATGAAAATGTTACTACTGTTACTGGTACCACGATTGTTGCAAGATCAATTAGCGATTACACAAAGAGAGTTGCTACCAGATTGGCTGGTGTGGAAAGAGAACGTATTGAGGCAGGTGGTGATGATGAAACGTTGTTTAGTGATAGAATAGAGGATGAAAATGAACTCTGGCAAGTGGGTGTATAGATAGATATATATTAATATTAGTATTATTTGTTAAATTCAGGTAGATTTAAACTTTTAATTGAAGGCAATGCATCAGATGATTGCGAGTGTATCATATTTGACTTTATGGCCGGTGTCATAGCTAATGAGGATAAATTGGTGCTACTATTGCTTGCCGATATCAGAGGTGTAGTATTTGTGGATAACCCTAAAAGAGGGGAGTTTGGTAGGGTTGCGGGACCGGGACTGTTTGGACGAGATCTCTTTAATTTCTGTTGCACATAGTCCAAATCTGATTCTCCTTGGATGTGGGTTTTCACTGGTGTCATTCTAAATGCGAGATTGGAAAGGTAATGCAAGTTTGTGGTATCATGGAATTGGAAGGTTGGTTTTTCCATCGAGAAGTTGTAGTGTGATTTAGTTGGCATTTTACCGAAATACTCCGTTAAAGATGGGAGGGACTTGGATTCCATCATTCTCAACTCTTCCGTTGCCGCTGATGCCAAGACATCGATACTGTGGGTGGAAACATTTTTATTGAGTATTGGACGGGATGGCGCCGGTGAAGGAGATGAAGGTTGGTGAGAGTCTTCCGAAACTTGATCAGCAGTTGGGGGTGACGCTGGAGCTTGGGATGGAGCTGGAGCTGGAGACGTTGAGGTTGTTTCTTTCTTCTTTTTCCTATTTTTTCTGCTGTTTGGATTTGTATGTATTCTCAGATGTCTGGTCAACTCATCTGACCTGCTGAATCTTTTTGCACATCCAGGGAAAGTACATTGATGGGGTTTTTCACCAGTATGGGTTCTGATATGTCTTGTTTGGTGTTCCAACCGATGAAACGCTTTATCACAATGAGGACACTTGTATGGTCTTACTGTAGGGTCTTTTTTAGGTTTAGGTTGTTCTATGATATTCATGGTTGGTGGAAAACTTTGAGTGGTGTTATTGTTGATGTTTTTTTTTTTTTTTTCGTGGGGATGAACAAAATAAATTTACCCACTCTTGGAGAGAAGAAAAAAAAAAAAAGAAATTACAGCAACCTGCAAAAAAAATAGTTTAACTTGCGGTTTTTAAAACGAAGAAGGTATTTGTTTATTGTGGCTTCCCCACTTTTTATGTAACAAAATATAAACGACATGGGAAGGTGGTACCAATCAGGTCCCCCCGTTCAATATAAATCCGGGGCAGTAGAGGCAGGTTTAAGAATTATTTTCAGTTCGTTTAGACAGAGAATTTTTTTTTTTTTTTTTTTTCCTTTTTTTTTTTCTTTATTCGTTTTTTT
>JAKTXQ010000560.1:586-11263 GCA_030582995.1 Candida maltosa
ATTTACGTAGGTGGGACAAGCGCAACCATCTCAACATCCAGTGGAGATTTATTAGCCACGCCACTCAACGAAGATGTGGTAGTCACCAACTTGACATCGAATGAAATAGTTTATAAAATCGAAGGAGATGGTGAATTAATCACTAGTTTAATCATGACTCCAAATGGATCACATTTAGCCATCATTTCCCAATCTCAACAATTAAGAATCTTTGATTTAGTGCAAGGAAAAACCACCAAAAGTTTCAAATTACCATCTCCGGTTTATATATCCACTGTCGATACCACATCTAGTTTATTTGCCTTTGGAGGGTCTGATGGGGTGATTACCGTATGGGATATTGAAAATGGATACGTTACGCATTCTTTAAAAGGTCATGGTACGACGATATGTTCATTAGGGTTTTATGGTGAATTAGATTCTCAAGATTGGAAATTGTCGAGTGGTGATACCATGGGTACCGTTAAAATCTGGGATTTGATCAAGAGAAGATGTATTTCAACATTGAAAGATCATAATGCTGCCGTTAGAGGAGTTGGGTTCGACAACAAGGGTGAAATTTTCTTATCTGCTGGTAGAGATAATGTGGTTATTCTTTACCAAACCAAGAATTTCAAAACATTAAACACATTCCCGGTAAATGAACAGATCGAAGCAGCTGGGTTTGTCATGGTGGATAATCAACAATTTTTCTATACTGCTGGGCTGGAAAACATTTTAAAAATCTGGAATATTAACACAGGTGAATTGGTCGGACAAACACGTACCCCATTGAAAACCAACGAAGAACTTTTGATTATCGACGTGATTAAAATGGAAAACAACAATTTGTTTATGGTAATTAGTGATCAAACATTAGTTGAAGTTGAATTACTGGAAATTGGAAGTGAGATTTCCATTATTAGAAGAATCGCAGGTAATGAAGGGATTATTGCTGATATGAAATACGTCGGTCCTGATTTTAGATTACTTGCCTTGGCCACAAACTCCCCATCATTACGTATAATCGATCCATCCAAACCTTTAGAATTGAGACTATACGAAGGTCATAGTGATATCTTGAATGCGGTGGATGTATCTAACGATGGGAGATGGATCGCTACAGCATCAAAAGATAAAGAAGCAAGGTTATGGAAATGGAATGATGATACACAAGATTTCGAATCCTATGCTAGATTCCAAGGTCATGCCGGGTCGGTGACGGCTATTAGTTTATCTAAATCTCATGACGAACCAAGGTTTTTGCTTACAGGATCGAGTGATTTGACAGTTAAAAAATGGAAAATCCCAAGTAAACCAAACATCACTGTTAAAACTTCCGATTACACAAGACGTGCTCACGATAAAGATATCAATTCCATTGACGTATCTCCAAACGATGAATTCTTCGCCACGGCATCTTATGATAAATTAGGTAAAGTTTGGCAAACTGAAACAGGTGAAACCATTGGAGTATTAAAAGGTCATAGACGTGGACTTTGGGATATTAATTTCTATAAATTTGACAAATTGATCGTGACTGCCAGTGGTGATAAAACCATTAAAGTGTGGTCATTGTTAGATTTCACATGTAAGAAAACATTAGAAGGTCACACCAATGCTGTTCAACGTGTCAGATTTTTCAATCAACAACATCCACAGATCTTATCTGCTGGAGCTGATGGTTTGATCAAGCTTTGGGATTATAAGAATGGAGAAATTATCAAATCGTTGGATAACCACGATCAAAGAATTTGGGCTATGGATGTCAAAGACGACGGTGATGATTTTGTAACTGCTGATGCGGATGGGAAATTGAGTCAGTGGAAAGATAACACTGAGGAAGAAATCAAACTTAAAGAACAAGTAGCCAAAGAGAAAATCGAACAAGAACAAAGTTTAAGTAACTATATTCAAAATAATGACTGGAGTAATGCCTTCCTATTAGCGTTGACATTGGACCACTCTATGAGAGTTTACCATGTTATTAAGTCAAGTATTGAAACCAACACAGACCCAGAATCGGCTATCGGTTCTTTTGAATTGGAAAATACAATTTCATTATTAGATAATGAACAATTGATTAAGCTAATAAAGAAGATTCGTGATTGGAATACCAATTTCAAGTTTTTCGAATTGAGTCAAAAAGTATTGGATGTTATTTTGAATAATTTTGGAGTTGATAAATTAATTGGTATCCCTGGGTTGATGAAGGTGTTGGAAAGTATTATTCCATATAATGAACGTCATTATAGTAGAATTGATGATTTGGTTGAACAAACTTATGTTTTGGATTACACCGTTGAACAAATGAATAAGTTGATTTCATAGATTATAGACATAATAATATAAAAGAAATAATAATATTTTCATAAACTGCTTCCTTACAAGATTGAAACTTTTACGATAATATATATATTATACTCCAGAAACAATAAGATAAACAATAATAATAAAAAAAATCAATACCTAGTAAAAACCCCCAAAAGAAATAAATTAATAAATCTCTAATGGATAAATTGAAACATAAAGAAAAGAAAAGAAAATTGAACCACTTTGTAATCTTACAAACCTTGAATTAACTCCATTAAATCATTATCATCACCAAACAACTCTTCAACATCAGCCAAGGCCAGCTCGCTAAATAATCCAGATTTAGTAGGTCTATACCCTTGTTGAACAGCTTCAAAAATTGACGCTCTTCGTCTTTCAATCTTGGCAGCTGAGCTTTTCCTCCTCACGATTGGCTTTTTCACGTTGCTGCCACTACCACCATCAGAAAGTTTTCTATCATTGTTTAGCACAATAGGATTATTGGTGCTATTATTGTACAATACAGATTTATTTCTAAATGCACCTAACGGAATCTTCTTCTTGTTTTTCTGTTTATTGTTGAAATCTCTCCAAATCTTGACATCATTTTCATCATCGTCATCCAATTCACTGATATTTAATAATTCATCCAATCCCAACACCAGGTCGTCAGATGAGATTATGCTACCTTGGTGGTGTATCTGTTGCAGTTGTTGTTGTTGTTGTTGTTGATTTTGAGGGTGACGCAGAGGAGCAACCAAGCTTTTGCGGTTACCCAAAGGTGCGGTTCTTGGTTCTTGATACTTGTTTTGTAATGATCTTGTTGATAATCCATCAATCACTCCAAAAGGTTTACAATCAACTGTAACCCATGATCCTAGTTTTGGTGGTCTATAATCGGCGGTTTTGGAAGACAAAACTTCAGTGGCTTTCTTGGAAGATCCTTTCAAAATGTCTTTCGAGGTCTTTGGCAAACTTTCATCAACATCTGTAGATTCACTGCTATCATAATCTTCATCGTCATCTTCATCATCGTCATCGTCGCCGCCACCCATACTTTTAGACCCCATTGGTGATTCACTGAATGCTTTGTAGAGGGATGATGTTGGAAGTAAAGGACTTTCTTGTGGTGGAGGAGCCACTGCTTTGGCTTTCTTCTTGAATGTGTTGTCATTATCAATTTCCTTAAATAATTCATCAGCTCCCACCATAACACTGGATTCCAGTAAACCATTCGACTTCTTTTTCTTGTTTTTATTCTTAGATTTCGAGTCGGTTTCGTCACTTGAAGATTCATTATCCGAACTGAAGAAATAATTCCACAAATATGAATCATCATCTTCATCACTATTGTGATTACTATTTGTTCTTTTTTTGTGTTTGGAAGGCGATTTCTTTTGACTGCCATCATCAAATAATGGAGTATCAAAGTTGATCAAGTCTATGTAATCATCTTCATCGTAATCACTAGTGCTGGAAGGATTACTTTCATATTGAACTATTGGTTTTTTACGATCTTCACCAATACCTTTAAATGAGTTATTAGCAGCAAGTTCGTTGTCGAAAATATTCAATTCATCATCTTCTTCATCTTGCTCGTCATCAAACCCGTTGGTTTCAAATTCATTGACAAGATACTTTTCTTCCTCTTTCAAAAACCTGTCATTCTCATCATCGTCATCATCGTCGTCGTCAAATTGATAATTCGATGAACTAATGGAGTTGTTTCTGGTATTTTCACTTGGGGTGTTACCAGCGGTATGATCTGGTGTTTGATCAAGTAAGAAATCATCAGCATCATCATCGGCTTGCAAAGTTGCCAATAATTCGTTATCATCAATTTCATAATCTTCATCGGAATTTAAATCTTCTTCATTGATTTTAGGAACATCCATCAATTGATGATCAAATTCAAGTTCAAATTGTGGTACATTAGCACCATCTAATGCGATGGTTGGTGAATAATCAACTTCTTCACCAATATCTTCTTCTTCTTGTTGTTTTTCTTTAACTGATGCAACTGGTAAAACTTGACTTTCTTCATTTTCTTCTTCATCATCTTTGGTGTCAAACTCAAACTTGAAATTGATATCGGGTAATACTGCATCTGATCTTCTTCTTCCATACTTGAATGAACTTTTTCTTCTAGTTGGTTTCAGTCTCAACTCGGTAATTCTGTCCAATTCTTCGTCAGATGGTAATGACGACAAGGGGGAATCCGACTCAATGGCATGTTCGTCATTATCTGGTTTTGGTTTACCTTTTAACCCTTTACGAGCTCTAGCATATTTCAAAGCTTGAGCTTTTTGTTCAGCTTGTAATTTAACAAAATCAACATCTGAATCGTCATCGGATGAAGAACTGAGCATTTCTTCATCGTCATCTTCTGATGAAGATGAGCTATTATTAAGGATTTGTCTTTCTGTTTCATCCATGCTACCACTAGCATTAGAATAATGTCTTTTTCTTTTATTTATGAGGGAATATAAACCGTCAAGATGGTGATGTTCAGCTTCTTCATCCTCGATACTTTCTGCTCCACCGTTTGTTGCAGTATCGTCTTCTTCTTCTTCATCATCGTCGTCTTCTTCTTCTTCGTCTGAGTCCAAGTCATACATGGACCAATCTATAGTTTTTCTTGGAATAGTTTTTTTCAAATTCTTACCTACTGTTTTTCCACTACCTTTTCTAGCAGTTGCAGAAATTGATTTTTTGGAAGATTTATTACTGTGAGCCATTTAAAAAATAAGTTATATGAATACTGTTGAAGATATAATTAAAAATTGTAAGTTATAATTAAAAATTGATTTATCGGAAAAAAAAAAAAAACTTTTGTCTATCAAAAAGTTTGTGAATATTTCTCTTTCTTCTCTCTGTTTTGTATGTGTGGGTGTGGATGTTATATCTAAAATGAAATTGAAATTGAAAAGATTGATATAATAAAATGATTTGTAAAGTAAGTAAATATAAATGGATTTTTGGTTGAATTAATTCTAAAATTGAAATTATACATAATCTGATAAATTTGGTAAAATCAAGATAACAGATATAAAAACAACAAAAACAAAAAAAATCAACTTAAAAGGACAAAAACTTTGTATAAATCTCTTTCTAATGAAGTATGTCTTTTTTTATGATAGAGCCTCTTGAATAAGAAAGGAGTACAAGTTGATTGGAGAAGGGAGGGATGGAAGGGGATTGGGAAAGTAGATATTAAAAGAATAAAGTAATCTCTTGTTCGTTTCTTTAAAAAGTTTTAGGATATGAAAAAAAAAGGGGGAAAATAAAAAAAAAGGTATTATTGAAGATGAGATGAGATAATTGAATATATTTATATTCAAAAATAAAGATATTATTTTGTTAAATATTAGAAGATAAAAATAAAAAGGAGAAAAAGAGAAAATTTGAAATGAAGAGAAAATTTTTTTTTCTTGATGTGATGAATTTGAATTTCTAAAATAAAAAAAAGTAAAAAAAAGATGAGGTTCAAATTTAAATTTTTTAAATATGTGATAACCATATAAAATGTTATGAATTATGAATTACTTATAATTACACAAACAAACAATAAAATTTCCACAAAAATAATATCAACAACAAAAATAAATTATGTAATTTAATTTAAGGATCACGAGAGAATAAATAAACGATGAGAGGGGAGTATTAGTATTAATTCATTCAACTCCTCACTTTTTTCAATTTTATAAACTATACAATTAAACTAAATGTAACCCTCCTTTATATGTAAATACACTCCCCACTTATTGTTACCCCCATTATTCAGTAGTTTTGGAAAGGATAGAAACGATCGATTGATGGATTTAGCCACAGTTGTACAAAATATACAAAACTTATCTACACAGTTTCATAATACCTTTATCGTATTTACCTAGTTGTTCTTTCATTCTTGTTTTAAGTTAGTATTTTGGATTAAATTGACATTTTATTCAATTTTAGGAAAAATTAAAAAAGAAAAAAAATTTTTCAGATTTTTCAAATTACATAATTTGATTTAAAAATAATAATAATGAAGTTATAATTTTATGTAGATTATGTAACATAGATTGTTTATTCCCTTTTTCTTTCTTTCTTCCATTATGACATCAATACTTACACATTTTACCCCCTATTTCACATTATACAGATTTCTCCACAGCTTTGATTGTTTATCGCAATTTCACAAATATCAAACTATTTTTTTTCTAACATATTACACGACCTCATTGTTTTTTTGTCCCCCCCTCTTCATCTTCATCTCCATCTCCATCTCATCACGAGACTTCAATTGGATGTTAATGTGTTGAAGAAGTGTTGATTGTTACCAATGTACTAAATAAACTAACTGATTATACGTTGACGAATAAGATTTGGATTGTGTTACACCCGGTTTACTATTTTCTAGATTTCTGGAGATTTAAATACCATACAAACGATACGTTTATCTGGAGATATGGCATGTTGATAAATACTTTTTTTTATCTATAAACTCGGATAATTATCGGTTCATACATTAAAATCAACCAACCCTACAAAAGTAGCCAATACTAGAAAAAAAACTCAGGTTACTCCGGAATGGGAATTCTATGGCGACAGATCGTAGGAAAAAAAATTTCTTTTTTCCGTTGCAACATTTTTTTCCCTTTTTTTTTTTGCGTTCTACGGCAAACTCATCTTTACCAAAAAAAAAAAATGCCCTTTGTCATTTGACTTCTAATATGACAAAGACGGAAGAAGAAAAATTCATAGAGGTCAGGTGAATCATAGTAAAAAAGTTTGAACCCGGCACAAGAGAAAAAGTCTATGACTCATTTTCCAGTCGCCTTTTCGTTGCAGTATAAAATCTATAACTTGCCCTTTAAGTTTGAATGGAACTCAAACAAATGACTGAAAAATTGGAAAAAAATGTACATGCCCCATCTCGGTCATCTAACAACATGATTTCTTCATAAATAGAACCAAATATCACTTTTGTAAAAAAAAATTTACTCTTTTTCATATTTTCTTTTTCATCATTACTCTATTCCCGTTCTGTCATCATGAATAAAAAAGATTTGGAAAAACCAGAATATCTAAATTATAAC
Organism: Candida maltosa; assembly: GCA_030582995.1. Lineage (NCBI taxonomy): Eukaryota > Fungi > Ascomycota > Pichiomycetes > Serinales > Debaryomycetaceae > Candida > Candida maltosa. The sequence goes on from JAKTXQ010000560.1 coordinate 7,960, forward strand.
CCAACAGCGGTCTCATCGTCTGAAGACTCTGAAAAACCCACATCAGTATGGAGATCAATGGTGGATTCATTCAAACCAGCCTTACCTAAAAACAACATTGATGATCCAACCGATACCAATCTCCGAAGAACCCTTAAAAATAGACATCAACAAATGATCGCTTTAGGGTCCAGTATTGGTTCTGGGTTATTCGTCGGTACAGGATCTGCTTTGCTGACAGGAGGTGCTGCCAGTATCGTTATAAGTTGGATAGTCGCGGGTCTTGCGGTTTTCTTGACCATGCAAGGTGCTGGGGAGATGTCGGTGTCGTTCCCCGTTAGTGGTAGTTTCAATCTTTATGCGTCTCAATTCATTGAACCTGCTGTTGGTTTCGCCATTGGTTGGAACTATTTCTTGCAATTCTGGGTCCTTTTACCTTTGGAAATCGTCGCTGGATCTATGATTATTTCGTTCTGGAATAAGGATATCAATCCTGATGTATGGGTACTTATATTATGGGTAGCTATCTCCTTCATCACCATTCTCCCTAATTATGTCTACGGGGAAGCTGAATTATATTTCTGTTTAATTAAAATTATTGCTGTGGTTGGGTTCATTATCCTCGGAATCGTGTTAATCGCCGGTGGTGGTCCAACTCATGATTACATTGGTGGAAGATACTGGCGTAATCCTGGTCCTTTCAACAATGGGTTCCATGGGTTCTGTTCCGTGTTGGTGACGGCAAGTTTCAGTTATGGTGGTACCGAAATGATTGCATTAACCCTGGCCGAAAGTGCTAATGTCAGAAAATCATTGCCAAAAGCTATCAAACAAGTGTTCTGGAGAATCGTGCTTTTCTATATGGGTTCTATTATCATGATAGCCACATTAGTTCCATCAAATGATCCACGTTTACTTAATGGTAGTTCTTCCGTTGATGTTACGGCATCCCCTTTCGTCATTGCTGTTGTTAATGGTGGTATTTCCGGTTTACCAAGTGTCATTAACGCCGTGGTGCTTATTTCCGTGCTTTCAGTCGGAAATGCATCAGTTTATGCCTGTTCGAGAACGTTGAATTCCCTTTCTGAACAAGGAATGGCACCATCTCAAAAATGGTTATATGTTGATCGAGCAGGAAGACCAATCATGGCGATTTTGTCAACGTTAGCTTTTGGATTATTTGCATTCATCGCCACAGATCAGGAAAAACAAGTCGCTGCGTTTAATTGGTTGTTAGCGCTTTCTGGTCTTTCATCAATCTTCACTTGGTTGAGTATCAACGTGAGTCATATTAGATTCAGATGTGCCATGTCGGCACAAAATCGTTCAATTGACGAATTACCATTCGTGGCTCAAACTGGAGTTATTGGTTCGTACATCGGTGCTACATTAAACATCTTGTTCTTGATTGCTCAACTTTATGTGTCCATATTCCCAGTGGGTGATTCTCCAAGTGCTGAAAATTTCTTCTTGGGATACCTTGGTTTTGTTACGTTAATTTTGAGTTGGTTGTTTTATAAATTATGGAAACGTGAATGGAGATTGTTTATCCGTGCTAAAGATATCGATGTTGATCGTGGTAGAATTAATATTGATATCGATATCTTGCAACAGGAAATGGCGGAAGAAAAAGCTAGATTAGCGGAAAAACCATTCTATGTACGATTCTATAGTTATTGGTGTTAAACATGTATTAATATGTAATAATAATATATTCCTTCAATTGACAACAGAGTTAGTCGAATACTTCCGAGTCGATATTACTACAACAATCTTCATTTTGACTTCTCTATATATTGTATACGTATATTATATATCAACAAATTAATTCTTTTTATCCATTTCTGTAGATATGGTTAATCTTGCACTCAATTCAATTTGGTCTTTGACAGCTTTAGTCAAATATTCAATCATTATAACGTCTTGATTATGGTTTTTGAACAATCTTTCCAATTCTTCCAAATTATTCAAAATCGATGGTTTGTTTAATAATGAATTACTCAATAATCTCAACAATTCAACATCATCATCTCCAGAACCTTGTTTTTCGATATGTGCCAATAATTTCTCAATATTTTCATTAACCAACGTCAAATTGTCGCTCAAGTTCGATAACTCACCCTTTATGACATGTTTATCTTCAATATTGTTCTTGATCAAGTTCTTAAATGCAATTTTTTCATTAATTGTACCATTCACAATCTCATTAGGAATAGGAGTGAATATATATGAATTGTTTGGGATATTACTCTTCCATCCAATTTGTTGCACCTGACTAACCGGTTTACCAACGGCAGCTCCAATATAAGTGGTGACTTTAGGACTAATGATTTGATTTTCTTCATTTAAAAATTCAACATTTAAGTAGATGGCAGGGTATGGGTATGCTCTATCGGCCCCCTTGGAGTAAAAATCATGGATCAAACTAGTGACGTCGTCGATTTTGTTCAAACTGCCAAACCATCCCAAGACGCTTTCTCTAGGATGAGCTTTTTTATACAATTGATATAATGATTTATGGATTTGGTCTTCAATAGCAATCGAGTCTCCGGTTTCGTTTAATGGAACCATGAACGCTTCTTTGATTTCTAATTCCAACCCATCGTCGGATCGAGATCCTAATAATGTACCAATGACTCTTTTATTTAAAACTTGTTGTGATATGATTTCCAAAATGGTTAACATAGCTGGTGATTGAATTTTGATATTGGCTGGTCCATTGGCGGATCCGGCACCTGGGGCTATAACATTTGGACGAACCAAATGCATGAATGTATTATTACCTTCAGACATATCGGGCGGTGTTATAGTTGATGATGGTCGTTATTATAGAAAAGATTTTTCCTGGTTTTTTTCCCATTTTCAACAGAAGAGAAGGAAGAAAAAATTTTTTTTTTCATCTATGCACTATGCAGGAAGTTTGGATAGTAAGTAGATGTTTCAGCAATGGACCTGCACCAGCAGTGGTCCTGAATCTTTTTAGAAAAAAAAAATGCGAACTTTTTGTCTCCGCGCGACCTGAAAATTTAAAAGTTTGAATCTGTACTTACCTGTAGTTTATTGTTTCTTGTTTACTGTTAAACATAACTATTTGTAATATAAATACCAATTATCCTATTGATAATTATGCATTGTAGAGTTGAACCGTTGAAAACACACATTTCCAGTTCAAAAAAAATAAAATACTGAACGGTTCCATTGCAGAAACACTTTTTTTTTTCGCAGGACCGTTGAGAGAACTCATTTTTGAGCAAACGCGAGTGTTCACACTTGAATTTTTATATTTCGTGCGGAGACAAAAAGTTCGCATTTTTTTTTTCTAAAA